>PVJX010006330.1:0-78573 GCA_004027295.1 Dolichotis patagonum
GTGCCATTTCCTAGAACAAGCAGCTGAGCTGTTTATATTTGGTCTCAAAATTGTTTATCATAGGCACAAGACAGTGTTCCCATCCTAGCACTGTTCAAGGCAAGGGCAGGAAATGATGCCGGGTTTGGTGCAGAAATCTACCCAAGTCTTGCTTCAGCACCTACCCTCAAGCCGTATCACCCCATCTCCTCACAGTGTTTTTGGCTGAAAATCCAGACCGTACAAGATGCATCTGGGAGATGGGATAACTGTCATCCTGGGATTACTTGGCTGGAGGAAAAAGTGGATTCTAAGGTTTGACCAACTCTAGAGGCTGAAGTCTCCCACACTTAGGGAGAGGTCTGCTGTGTGCACTCAGGGGTTGAAAAGAGGGGCAACCTGCTGATCACCAGAGAACCTAAACATCCATGCATGCATGATTAAAGGATGGGAATGCTCAGTGACTCCCCTGTCCATCTCCGCTCTCCATCCTCTGGGAAAAGCTGAAGACTGGCTATTAAGATGCTTGAACCACAAGGTTCAGAGCGCAGAGCACATCGAGGTGCTAGGAAGGTGTAGAGGCTCTGTGCTGCTCCCCTATACCGTGATCCCCTATACCATGCTCCCCTATAGCGAGCTCCTCTATACCATGCTCCCCCATACCATGCTCTTCCATTTGGCCTTTGTTGTGTTGTGTGCTTTATAATAAACCAATGGTAGTAAGTAAAGTGCTTTCCTGAGTTCTGAGTCATTTCTAGAGAGTTAGCAAAAGAAATAAGGGGCTTGTGGGAACCCCAAACATATAGTTGGTTGGTGAGATATCTAGGTGGTGACCTGGGACTTGTGATTTGTGTCTGAGTTGGGACAGTCTTGCAGTATTGAGCCCGTCACATGTGACACTGACTGGACAGTTAGTGTAAGAAGTGAAGTGTGGGACACTCAGTCGGTGTCGCAGCATTGCAGAATTAGTGGCACTGGAAAAGACTGCTTTCGATGTAAGGGAAAGTTCACAAAGGAATTTAACTTCTCTTGTTCCTTTGTCTTAGAACATCTGAGCCACTTTTGGTATATTATTAAACACTTTTCTTCTTTTATGGAGAAATTTTTAGATATCCTGGCATGGAGCCTTGAAAGTGAGGTGTTGGAATTAGAGGTTTGAGCAGAAAGTTGTCTGTTATGCTTTTGATCAAAATGTCCCCCAAAAGGCTCATGTGTTCAGAGGTGAGGTTTTTAAAAGATGATTAGCTCATGGCTTGCTAATCCTATCCATGAATTAATCCAGGAATTGGTGAGTTCATAGCTGGATGTGCTGCTAGAAGACGGAGCCTGGTTGGAGGAAGTAGGTCTCCAGGCATGGAACCTAGAAGGATTTTTCCTTTTTATTTATTTTTTCAAAGAGTGTATTCTTATCTGCAGTCCCTTTCTCTCTGTTTAGCTTTTTGTGCTCTCTCTGCTTCCTTGTCACCTGGAGGCAAACAGCTTTCCTCCTCTTCTGCCAGGATGTTCTACCGTGGAACCGGAAGACCATGGACTGACACTCTTGAGACCATGAACCATAAATCTCTCCTTCTTTATCTTGTACTTGTCAGCTATTTTATCTCAGCAACAGAAAGCGGGCTGGCACATAGTCTGTGCCACACAATCCATCTATTGAGGTTAAGTGTAGGGTGATGACATCACAGGAGAAGGACAAGGACCAGAGGCAATGACAGAGCTAAGAGAAGCAGGAGGAGCAGTGCCCATGTCTATGCAGCTGCCAGGTGGGTGTCAAAAATCAGACTGGCCTTTTCCTCAAATATGCTAGAGTAAGGTGGCCCTCAAAGACACTTGGACATGCTGACACTTGGGCTGCCTTTTTGTCACCTGGGAAAATACACAAACCAAAACAGAGATTTTTTGTAAAAAAAAAAAGTTACTCTAATTCGTTGCATATTTTACTTAGAGAGGATAAAAAGGATAAATTAAAATGATCGAGAATAGAATACACTTAATTGATAAGGGGAGAATTCATTTAGTTGGTTGCTGTCTTGCAAAATATGTATCAGAAAGTATATAATTTAAAGTAACATGCAGAGTAAGAAAAAATAACCAATGGAATAAGGAAGTAGTCAAGTAAAGTTCCATAAATTAAATCATAGTTTGAAAGGATAAAGTCACATTAACACTCATTACCATATTTTAATTTCATGGTGATTAAAATTATAATGTAGCATGTATCACTACTTAATTGATCTGCCAACATCAAGTATTTGCAAGTTTCTTTTTGTTCTCCAAAGCCATAAACTATCTATTTTTTGCTGCATAATTTCAGAGGTAATTTCAAACCATAAATATTTCTCTTTATTAAAATTCTCAGGAAATTAGAACCTCGATCGCTATTTATTTATATCTGCTTTGGCAAGAGGCCAGGAAATTCTTTTTCTTACATTTTGAATTCTATGAAATTAAAGTGCTAAAGAATATTAACTATTAATCTTTATGCTTCCTTTTATGACAGTTTAATTGCAATATTCAGAACACTGAAGGGGACAGTCTTAACTATACCTCTTTACTTTTATTTTTATTTACTTTATTCTTCTGTCTTTTTCAGACAAGATCACACTATGCAGTACAGGTTGGTCCTGAGCTCACTTTGTAGCCCAGGCTGGCCTTGAACTCACAACAATCCTCTTCCCTCAGCCTCCCAAGTGCTGGGATTACAGGTGTGCACCATCATACCCAGTTAAGCTATGTCTCTTTAAAACTGTATATCTGATAGGACATTGACCCATGTTGCTGCCAAGTTCTGGCCAGCCTTCCTGGGACAAGACTGTGTCCTGGTGACACCAGTCTCCAGAGGTCTGGCAAAATTCACTGTCTTTGTCTCACTTGTGTACCCCTACCTCACTCTCACTCTGTTATGGCTTATATCTAGATGTCCCCTCAAAGCCTCATGTGCTCATGGGTAACTGGCTGGATCTAGGGTGTATGACCATGGATTGAGGGTGTGTGACAGACAACTTAATCCACTGATTGATTTAGCATAGTTCTGGGTATAGATAATGGGAAGGCCCACCATGGGTGTGGGTGGCACCAACCAGAGGCTTGCAGCCTCGATGGATAAAACAGAAAGGGAGGCTTGCTGCTCGCTGCTTCCTGCCTGCCCTGGCATGGACTGTTTCTCCTCAGCCATGCCCGTTGGTCATGGCACTCTGCCTTGGAGCCAGCTGACTTTGGACTGAAACCTCTGCAAACTGTGAGCCAAAATAAACCTTTCCTCCTTTGACTTGTGGGTGTTGATACTTTGTCCTAGCAACAAAGGAAATAACTAACTGGAGGAGACAAGTCTTTGTGCTGTCCTTTTCTCACACTTGGCCCTGACCCCTCAGAGTGTAGTCCCCTCCAGCCTGATTCAGTGCACCCCTCTTCCAGTGCATTTGTGGCCAGTCAACCTGGCTCTGACCGTGACATATATCACTAGAGATCCCCATGAGTCTCGTTAGATAAAAATAAATTTGGAAAATTGCAAAACCTTTCAGATACAAAACCTTCCTAATGAGTCTTGCCGCTTTTGACACTCCAATGCACAGATCAATGGTCATTCAAGCTGACCACCTGGCTTAGCTCACTGTCAAAATAAAAAAGGATGTACTTTCAGAAGCTAGGTAATATATTGTGGAATCTTGGCCTATAGACTTGTGTGTGTTCATATGTGCACAAACAACACACACACACACACATATACACACACATTCACTCAGATTTAGAGCAATTACAAACAGGTGCAGTATCTGAATCCTAAAGTTTTTTAGTGGCCTCTATACATACATTCATTAATAACACAATTCTTAGTACATTAAATAGCCGTCACAACCAGGTCTCATACTTAGCCAAAATTGTTAGGCTGAAGCTGGCCAAATATTATAAGCCAGCTATACACTGAAAATTGTGTTTCAGTGTCCCGATCACAGACTACCTGCATGGCATAAGGGAAAGGTAAGAGGCAACAGAAACAGACTATTTTACAACACTGTTATAAGCAATGTGCGAAGGAATTGAATCTCAGTGCTAAGCTTCAGTTCTCCCTAGTACTTTTTCATTCCTCTCTGATGTGGTTTACTACTGACCACGCAGTAAGATTTACACATGAGGATACCAATCATTGTTACATTGCAGAGTCAGGGAATATTTGACTGTAAGAAGCAGAAACCCTCTGAAAATGACACAACCCAAAAGGAGAGCTTGTGGCCAGCAGACGGGGGAAGACTGCAAGGAGGGAGAATACAGTCCCAGGGCCGGTACCAGTGAAAGTGGGGAACCAAGGTGAAGAGCTGCACAGTCCCTCAGCTCTTCCCTCTGAGGCTCTGCTCCACTGGGCCCAGGAGTGGAGCCCGGATTCCTGCTCCACCTGGCTTGTGAGTTCTGGCAACTCAGGTGCATGAACTCAATCTGAGTGTCTCAGTTTAACAGACAAGAAGAGAGCTGAGTGGCGAGAAGGGACTCAGCAGCAGCTATCAAATGGACCGGATCCTCCTGGGCCAAGAGGCTCACAGTTTTGGATGGGGCAGTTGGAGGTATGTTGGCCTCCTGGCAACACTGATCAGACAGACTGTAGAAGAATCAGGAAGCATTTGTCTTTCCACTCAACTGCCACGCAGCACCCACAGTGGAAGGGAACATAGCACAGTGATTACTCATTCAAACTTCCAGTCCATATGCCTGGTTCAGACTCTGCCTTTCCACTTATGAGGTGTACAGCTTTGGCCTAGGTACTTATTGCTTCATGCCTACATTTATCATCCGTAAAATTCCAGAGAGGAATTACTTCCAATTCAACTCAGGGGTTAAACAAGATTGGAAGGGGAGGAAGCGAGGAAAGGTGAAAGAAAGCAAGTTATGATTTTACATCCCAGAAAATTCCCAAATTGTCACATCAATTCCGTTTCTCTGCCTCTGTTCTTCCAATGCTTCCTGTCCTTTCCCTGATCTGTTCTATAGTTTATGGTATTATTTCAACATAACAGAGCTGACAAGCAGATTTGGTGGCTTCTCATTGTCTGAGACCAAATCCTTCCACTTTAGACACAGGTAGTTTTCCGCACACAGCCCTCCTCCCCCACTGCACTGCACTGCCTGTGCCCTCCGCCCTGTCTTTCTCCAAGCCCTTGCTGCTCCATCCCACATTTGAATAGTTTGCCATTTACAGTTCCCTTTGCTTTCATTCGTCTCTCTCTTGCTCTTCCTTATAGGCAAACTTTGTTAGTTATTCAAGATCAAGGTTAAACATCTCCATCAGATCCCTAATCTGATGTCCAGGACGTCTTGGGGCAGTTAGTTACCCTCTCTGATTACGCCTCGGGTATAGGGTTCATCCATCCTACGGCAGCACATCCACCCACCTGGCTGTTGCTGAACATGTGTGAGGAGCTACAGGGCAGGCCCTGGGTCTCCTTCTTCCCTACAGCACCTGGGCCCTGCTCAATTTGGCGCCTCTGGCAAACTCCTAATCAATGCCTGGGAATCACCGAAGACCTGTACTCAGGACCAGTCTTAATTGATGTTTTGTAGGGATTATTGTCCACTCTCTCTGGTTGAAGCTTACCCATGGTTAGACTCCAAAGAAGAAAATATGGAATATTGCTGCTGTAGGCATGAACTTTCTTGCCTCCTTTGTGTGAGTGTGGGAGTCACACCTTGTGCCTACGCTGTGTGTGAATGGGTGTGAATGCTTGCACAAAGGCACCAGAAGCACGGAGCTTGCTCCCGACCCGCTCTCTGGCAGTCAGCACTGCAGATCACCGCATGCGCTCTGCGCCCCTCAAACATATAATTTTTCTCACCATAATACACAGTTTTTGGGTTAAATGTTACTCTCAGTGCATGCTACAATACAATCATTGCGTTTTGGTGGATTTCTGTGTGGAGATTTAAAATGTTAAATCATACAGCGTAACAATCTTCAAGAGAATAAAAAGCACTTATCTATCATCTTTAAAGTTCCTTTCAAAAGCCTCTATTCTGTCCTATGTGTTTGAGATCAGGCCACATGGCAAGCTTCTCTTTAGAATTTATAGAAATATTTTCCCTTTCCTCCCATGAAGTCCTACGAGAAAGCTACTAAAAGTAATAGCAAGACACCTTGTGTTGTGTGACTTCTCCTTGTGGAGTGTTCCTTTGTCTAACCACATATTCTTCTGGCTGGTTATTTTACATGAAAGGAACACGTGAAAATTCTATTATTTTTCTTATCTTTATGGACATGAAATCCATACATATTTTCCATGTATAAAAATTTCCATGGCCTGGATGACTTTTGGGGTTTTATCACCTGACTTGTACCATGTCAATCCATTTCCTCACTCTTAACTTAAACTGCAGTGTCAACCCAAATATCTTTGCCCTCAAAATTGTCAACAGAGGGCATGGGGTGTTTTATTTTAACACATGTGGGGTATTCATCATGCCATTCCAGAGGCTTCCAGACAGCATTTAAACCTCACGTGGCTGCACACAGCCAGGCCTCCTTGTGCAGTGAAGGTGTAACTCACGCATAACCAATGGCAAAGTTCCCACATGAGTGGGCCTCCCGCAGCTGGGAGCTCGGAAATGCCAGTGTTGTCTGATCACATCGGAGGGAGAAAAGATGAAATTCAACTCATGGATCCTAACCTTAAGGCATACAGAATAAAACTCCTCAGCTTCTCTTCTTGGGTCTCCATGTTGATAAGCAGTTCTGCCATCTACGTGGGGGTCCGAGCCAAAAACCCTGACACCTTCAATTCCCTTTTCATCCTTGCGCACCCTCAGTTCCCATCAGCTGTTGGGCCCCATTGATTCCTAAAGGGAAGTGGAGCCCACTGGCTCTTCTCCACCTTCCCCCTCTGCCTTGGCTACAGCTCCTACTGTTGTTCACTTTTACGCCTATGCAGCTTCAGTCTGGCCTCCAGCCTCCAGGGTTGCCTTCATTCTGGTCCTCACTGCAGTTAGAGTTCTCACAACAGCACAGAATGAAAAGGTATGAGAATTCCCCAGAATTCCCCGGGCCTGGCCAGCCAAGGTGCAGGAGAAAGACCCTAGATTACACCAGACAGACAATAGTCATACTGCGGGTAATACTCTTAATCTCTTTGAGATATTTCTCTCATTTGGTAAGGTGAAAATAAGATAACATACAAGAAGGCATGGGTTAATGGATATAATTGGATTTATCCATGCCATGGTTGGTAGCCAATTAAAATTTGTCTGTTCTTAACTTCTGGCTTGACAAAGGCAATTGGAAGTCTTAGAAATATGTCAATGTCATCAAGCCATATCCAAACCAGGCCCCAGATAAAGCAACTCAAGAATTTATCAGAGTATGTTCTACAAGGAGTTCATGTTATTAAAAGTGCTACAGTTCTAACCAGGAGGACCAGGGTTTACTGTGAGGGTCAATTGAAAAGCATATTCTTGTGAAGAGTAGCTCAAGGCATAGCGTTGAGAGGAATTGAGGGCATGAACGCTCCTGGACACCTATTTTTCCCAAGTCACTAGGAAGCGTTTATCTGAGACATTGTTTATTGAGGCTGGGGTCCTGTGATTTTCCCTCTACAACGTTTAGTAGCTACGCTCTTATTTACAAAGTTCCCCTCACCCTACAGTGACCAACCTTCTTTCAAGGGAGTTGGAGTGGGAAGGGGTTTCTTGTGAAATGAAATGAAAATCCAGATTTGCTCAAGGCTTGTGATAGTCACAGTAAGAATCCAATCCCCTTCTGAAACGACCACATTAGCGTATGTTGTGATGGTGATATTTGCAGATACATGGCAAGGGGCACAAATGTTTGTTGGCATTTCATTAACTCAAAGGAACAGTGCATGTGGGACATGGGAGATGCTGCCACCTCCATGTTACAATCATAGATTAATACAGTTAAAGGAAACCTTAGCAATCCTTCACCTTGAAAATGAGGAGATTCAAGCATGGATGAATGGAATGCGCAGCTGAGGGTCACATGCTAACCAGGAACAGAAAGACAACTGCACTCCTGATGTTAAGGTCTTAGGACTATGTTCTTTCAAAACCCACAACTCAAAGCAAGGGCAAACAGGTTGACAGAGGCTGAGGGACTTCAGTCTTTTGTTGAAACCTTAAAGCTTTTCTCCATGGTCACATTAAAATGACCTAAAATAGATCAGCATTTAATAAACAACATAATGTGCACAAAATTATGCTGTATGTTACAAAATATTGCCCATTATTGGTTCAATTGCTGACTTAATCAGTGACATTAAATAAAATGGTCTGACCAGGACATAGGTGTACAGTATGAAATGTCACATTCTTATGCCTATCAAACACAGCAAAGCGTTCTGCAGATTCTTTGTTCCTCACTCCAAAAAGGTCACATATTGATTGTTTGGGGGAAAAGTAGTTTGTACAAATTTCTTTAGGATTTTTTAATTATAAAAAGCATATATAAAGCATTATTGTAGAACATTGGGAAAATATAGCAAAATACAAAAGAAAAAAAGCAAAAATTACCTGCAAAACTACACCTGGAGGGGCTAGGAGAGTAGTTGAGAAGTAAAGTACCTGCGTAGATGTACAACATGCTGGGTTTAATCCCTAGCACCACAAAACCAAACGCGAAAACAAACAAATAAAACTACCCCTGGAGGCAAATGCTATTAAAATTTTAATGTATTTTGATTTTTTTCTTAAAAAGACTAAATCCTATAAGTATATATAAGTTAAAATGTTGTGTCTCCAAATAATGCTAGTAACTATTTTTTGTGAGTCTTTTAGAATATTAAAATTGTGTGTAATTATTTCATCATGTAGAATGATTACAATGGATATATCCACTTATCTACTTTTGGATATCTAGCTCATTACCAAATTTTTGCTATTTTAAGATTCTGAGATGAAATCTTTGGCTATACTTAAGATTCTTATTCTTTCTAGGATAGATTTCCTGAAGTCAGATTATTAGGTTAAAGACTGTGACAGTTTTAATGTTCTTTGTAAGGATTATTCTGTTACTTTGAAGAGAATGTGACTTGTTTACATCTCCACTGGCACAGTGCGTGAATATGAATCTCACCACACCCTTATGAGCATTGTCATTTAAAATAGTTGACAATGGGTGAAAGTTTGATGAGAAACAGGATATACACATAGTTTCAAAATAAGTTCCCACTTGTAGACTGGTACAACCACTATGGGTAACAGTGTGGAGATTTCTCAAAAAACTAAAATTAGAGGTTCCTTTTGACCCAGCTATTCCCTGCCTTGGTAAACTTAAAAACATCACACTACAGCATTGTAAGCACATGTGTATTTATAGCAGCATAGTTTGTATAACTCAGTCTTGGAAACAACCCGAATGTCCATCAACTGATAAATGGATAAAGACATAGGGTTTTTTTTAATACAGTGGACTACTACTCAGCCATAAAGAAGGATAAAATTGAGACATTTATAAGTAAATGGGTGGATCTTGAGACCATACTCTCAAGTGCAATAAATCAAGCACAGATGTAAATAATCATATTGTTTCTCTGATGTGAGAAACCAAAAGTAAGTAAGGGCAAGAATGTATGCTAGGTATTATAAAACAGGAAGATAATGCTCAGTTGGAGAGGGGAATGGGGGATGGAGAGGAAGGAAGGGAAAAGAAAAAAAGAGAGAGAAGGGGGAAATGTAAACAAAACTTTTGTAAATAAAGGGAAGAGAGATTGAAGGGAGGATAAGGGAATGGAGAGGAAAAAAAGAACTGAGATAAGTCCTGTAGAGGTACTACAAGACTCAGTTTCACCTCAGTTCCTGGGGTGAAAGTGATCATTATGTGTATGTAAAATGTACCAATAAAGTTAATTAATAAATAAAAAATTCCCACTAATTTTTTAATAACCACAAAGGGAAATATATATATATATATATATATATATAGAGAGAGAGAGAGAGAGAGAGAGAGAGAGAGAGAGAAAGAGAAAGAGAAAGAGAAAGAGAAAGAGAAAGAGAAAGAGAGAGAGACAAGGTCTCCACTATGCAGCCCAGGCTGGTCTTGAATTCATGGCAATCTTCCTGCCTTAGCTTCCCAAATGCTGAGATTACAGGTGGGTAACACCATGCCTGGCTGAAAAATCATAATTTATAGCAAGAAACCTGGCAAATGTTCTGTTAACCAAGAGCTTACCAATATAGTAATGGGCAAACTGACATCATGTTCTTCATAATACAGTATACGCAGAAGGAGTCAGCATCATTTCTGAGATATTACTGATGAAAATATATAACCTGAATCTAATCAGGATCAATATCAAATAAACCCAAACTGAGAGATATTCAACAAAACAAATGCACTGTGTTCTTCAGAAATGTCAATGTCATGGGCAATTAAAGTTTCCTGGTTTCTATTATGATTGAACTTCTTCCTCCATTATATTACCAGGGTAGTATTGCTGGCAGAGAGGAAAGTTACTGGTTTTTGTGCATGTTTCCTGTATGCCATGATTTTACATATTATGAATCAATGTTGAGATCACTCAGTTGATTCACTTGCAGTT
The DNA here is from genome assembly GCA_004027295.1 of Dolichotis patagonum. NCBI lineage: Eukaryota > Metazoa > Chordata > Mammalia > Rodentia > Caviidae > Dolichotis > Dolichotis patagonum. The sequence goes on from PVJX010006330.1 coordinate 10,509, forward strand.
TTAAAAAGACAGAAAATCATATTGTCTGCAAATAAGAGTAATTTTGTCTCCTTCTTGCCAATGTTTCTTCCTCTGATTTCCGCCTCTTGTCTTATTGCGTGAGTACAGTGCCACACGGCAGCGCAGCCAGCTTTACTCCACACCTTCCTGGTTCTGACGGCTCCATATGAGACACCGTGTACCGAAGGAAGCATCTCCGCAGTCCTTGTCTTCTATGAGGGTTTTCTCTTTCTCAGTCACACATAAATGCTGAATTATATGTGAACCCTTTTTGTTGCATATTGAAATTATCACTGGGTTTTTATTCTGGGGTTACTGAACTGATATCATGACATTAATAGATTTTCTAACATGAAACTATATTTGCTTCCCTGGAATGATCTGTAGCTGTAGTGAGTATTCTCTTAATATTTTATTTTGCTGTTAACTATATTTTACCCTTTTGCAATTCCGTACTGTATTTCATTTAGCTGGGCCTGCATTCTGGAATTTCCTTCACATAGTTCTGGGCTAGCTGGACCACGGAAGGCAATTGTGTGAGATTAAGAAGGTAGACATGAAATGAGAGCTATATTCCCTATACTTAAAAGGTGCCAGCCAGGACTAGGGTTCCTATGCTGCTCATGATTTGACATGGCTCTTTTGGGCTAGGGCAGCAGCTGGGCTTGTATATCCTTCTCATTCTGTTGTGCCAGGACATTAACTTCATGGTCTCCCAAACTGGACCTGTTTCAGGAAGAGCACTCAGACCCTGCTCCACGGAGACATGGGGACAGTGACTGATATGGGCTCCAATCTATCTTTGCAGGTTGCAGTTCTTACTGCCCTGCGTTCACATCCAACCATCCTTCTGCGTTATGTGGCCTGCTGACTTCAGAGTAGCTCCAAACACAGAAGCAACTGTCATGTATACGCTCTTTGACCAGCTCCCACAATTGCAAAAGGCACAAGCACTGTGATATCTCCCTTATTTTATATTATCTTCTGATGATTCTCCTTCTGTGATCAAACCCTGATTGAAACACTGCCCCTAGAGTGAGATTAGTCTAAATAAAATTCTGATTATTCTTTGTTGGCTTCATAAGACTTGCTCTCTGACCCAGAGACTCATCGACAGAGACAATTTCACCTTCCTCTGCCCTGTCCAGTGCATGCACCACAGGAAGTCTGAAAGTGGAAAGAGTGGGGGACCCAGGGCCTTTTTCTGCCTCTCCTTCCAAGACCAGGCAATGTGGTGCTAGCAGTGGCTGCCCCTCCTCCATGTATTAATTACCAATTGCAATGCACTGACTTGCCCCCAAGTGTAACAGCGAATATTTATTACCTCACACAGTTTCTGAGATTCAGGAATCTGGGAGTAGCTCAGCTGAGTGGTTCTGGCACTGAGTCTGTCGCAAAATTCCCATCAAGACATCTGCTGAGACTGCAGTCCTCTGAATGCTCCCTGGGCCTGGAGCAGGAGTCCATGAGCTCTTGCAGAGTGGCTGGCAGGAGGCCTGAGGGCTCCATTCTGTGGGCTTCTCCTTAGGAGTGCTTGAGTGTCCTAGAAAATGGTAGCTGGATTCCCCAGAGCAGGTGATTCAAAAGAGAGAACAAGCAGGAAGCCATAGGCTTTTGAGTCTCAGAAGTCATGTATTTCTACTATGTCCTGACCTTTCCAAGGGAACCGTCAAGTCCAGCCACAGTCAAGCTGGAAAATTGAGCTCCATTCTTCAGGGAAGGAATCACAAAGGATTTGTGGGCACACTGTAAAACCACCATGCTTTCTATTCTTCTTTCAGGCCTGGCGTGGTACTTTCTTCCCACTCTTGGCAGTTTTGAATATATATGAGTTCCCTAAGACTTTAGCCACATTCTACAAATGATTCTTTCATTAAATTACCTATCATTAAACCCATTTGAATGTCCTGCCTCTTCCAGGATTTTAATACAACACACTTGGGAGGGTGAGCGGCCGTGTGAGCACAATTACAGAGCTGGCCTATGAGTTCTGCATTCTCAGATTCAACCGAGCGAGGAGCAAAAATATTTGAAAGAGAAAAATGGATCCTACCCTGAACATGTTCAGACTTTGTTTCTTCTCATATTCCCTAAACAATATGGTGCAAAAACTGCTCACGTAGCATTTACATTTTAATAGGTATTACAACTAATCCAGAGATGACTTAAAGTATACAGGGAGATGTTTGTAGGTTATAGGCAAACACTAAGAGACGTGAACATCTGTGATTTTGGTCCTGGAACGAATGCTTCATGGGTCCCACGTGATTATTATAATAGCATGGGAATCTCACAGGCAGATATATGTATATACATATAAAATATATAAATGAAAGGCATAGATATACATATCAATGCCTCTAACTTCTTTAAATCAAATATTCAGAAATAAAATGAATAAATGTGTCAGGGTGTCAACTGGAACAGAGCACTATTTTCCTCTTCCCTCTGCTGTGCTCTGCTACAAGGGGGCTGGAAACCCGAGCACTACATTGTACACCGTAGGGACTGTTTGAATTCTTTGTAACTCCACAGTCTTGTTTTGCCTTGTCTTGGTTTTGGGTCCTAAGCTTCCTGCAGAATTCACTCAAATAATTGAATTGTACCACTACTAGGATGATGGTTAACCTTAGGTGTCAGCCAAACTAGATGAAATACTATCTGGAAACCAGGGTATCATTATTTGAGATGTGCCTGGACGGGGCAGAGATACGGCTGCCTAGATTTCTGATAGGAAGACCTTGTATTTCTGAACTGGAAGCATGCAATTCAGGAGGAACTAGATAAAGTGCATGGATTTAAACTTGGATTCTATCGCTAGCTCTGCGACCTTGAGCAAGACACTTAGCCTCTCTGTGCCTCAGCTTCCTCACGTGTTAAATGAAGAGTGCCTGCTTCATAGGTTTGTTGAGCGTTAAATGACTTAATTCATGTAAAATGCCACACATAATCTGCCCTCAATAAGCACTGACTTCTATCAATACTATTTGGTTTTCAGGTCGGCAGACTTTCCACATTCTCAGGACAATTCCATTGTCATTTCAATTGTTAATTTGTCCCAGATTCTAGCTGGAGTTTGTCTGTCCTAGATTGCAAATTTTAAAATTGCATTTATGACATTTTCTCTGTCTTCATAGACTTTCCCTGGGAGGTTGTATCAGAGGTAACCAGCCAGCCACCTTTTAAACTGGAACACTTGTATCTAATTTTTAAAATAACCTGTTTCAATATGATTCAGGTTAGCTGGAGATTGATGCTATAATTCAATTGCTGTGTAGAAATAACCATTAATGCACTTTTTAGTTCTGGCTGGGCACTTTCTTAATGGCCTCAAAAGACATGGGTGAAATATTTCAGAGAATCCTTTTGTACTTCTCAGGAGTTCATTTGAGAATTTAGGTTCCTTCTTTTCACGTGTCATGAATTTCAACACTATCTTTCTGAAATATATCTGATCTACTCTAAAACCAATCACAGAATGGTCTCTAAAATAGCATCCCTGTTCCAATCAGAGCTCCTTTTTAAAAATCATAAGTCTGACAGGCATTGTACATTTGAAATGGAATGCAGACTGCAAAACAGCCCTCATCCATTAGCCCAACTGACCTTCGAATAACCCAGACCAGGGAAGAATAAGACTATAAATTGAAGAAGACTCGAATTCTAGCTGGGGCTTGGTGCTGCCACCAGGTCAAGAGTGGGAACAGTGGTCATGCATCACGTGGGACTTGTTCTCCCATGAAAGCCAACCGGAAGACCTTGGTAGAAGTCAAAAGTCAGGGGTCAGAGCCCTGATTTCAAAACACACCTATATGCCTCTTAACTTTCCAGAGACTCAGTTCTCTTGTTATGGCACAAGGGTAACATCCCATGCTTGCCTCCTTCCTGTCTTGTCCTGCCCTAAGCAAGTGCATGGAGACAGGAAGGCGAAGGGGCCGTCTGGGTGAGCTCTGGAGGCAATCAGATGGAGATTCGATTAGTTACCTCATTTATCAACCATATTACTTGGAACAGGTTATTTATGTTGTTTAGTAACTCAATTTTCTCATCTGTAAAATGGAGACAGTGGCACCTATGCCATAGGGTTGTTTTAAGGATAGAGTAAAATAAGAAACACCGAACTCTTGCTTGATCCAGGTCTTGGCTCAAGGTAAGCACCTATAAGTGGTAGATGATGCAAATGAGATTGGTCCTTTTTGAGCAGCCCTTGCTCGCTCAACTTAAGGCAGGACTCAACAGCTTGCCCATCTTCCTAAAAGAAACATATTCCCTCCCCCACAAGATTCCAACTGCAACTGAATTGTCAAATATAGTAGTTGCCCCTTATCCATGGTTTTGCTTTCCAAGGTTTCAGTTTTCCCAGGTCAACCATGGTTCCAAACATATTCATGAATAATTGCAGAAATACATAATTTGTAAGTTTTAAATTGCTGTTTTGAGTGGCATGTTGAAATCTAGCACTGTTCTACTCCATCAAGACCAGGACACAAAATATTCCTTTGTGTAATGTTGTTAATGTAGATGTCATAGACTTTTAGAGAAAGAGGAAAAATGATAATAATGATCATAACAACTTAAGTTTATTGATTCTTACTATGTTTAAGGTACCATGCTGAGTATTTCCCACAGATGACCTAACTTCATTTTATATAGCTCAGCAACATATAAACTAACTTTCTCTGGATATTTCCTTCTTTTTTGATAGTCTCTTCCCTTTAAAGAAAGAACTACTTTCCAAGAAGATTTTTCTGGGTTGTTTTGTTTTTGTTTTTGTTTTTGTTTTTTGTCAAGATACTTCTGAAAACTCCTCTGTTGTTTCAGGAGATTCAGTTTTCCCATTAAGTTGCACATCCTACTCAGCAAAGCCAAGGCGAGATGGGCAGGCCACCAGCTCTTACCCAATGCCGCCTTTCATCCTCCAATACCGGCTGTTTGGAGTTCTAGGAGCAGTGGTGCTTGTCATCCCATGAAGCCAGGAAGAGCACCTAAGAGATTTCAGTCTTGAAAACCATATTATCTCCTGGGCCTGACCTGGTGCCCAGCTCCTATTCATTCATAAATATCTATGGGCTGAACAAAAATGTGTGATCAAAGGAACATAATAGAGGTCAGAAGGAACGAAGTGTTTTACAAAGACAGTGGCAATGCACCATGCAAGGCGGACTTGCACCTAAGCACCTAAGCATTTTCATGGTGTAGACAGAGTTTGACCTTGAAGGGGGATTTTAACAGGCAGAGAACAGGGTCAAGACTCGTTCAAGGGAAGGGAGCTGTGTCACCACAGGGGTGTGTTGGAGCCTACAAGTTTTGGGTTATGGAGAAGGCATCAGAACAGCCTGCACTGTGGAGGTTCAGTGCCTGAGCCCTAAAGCTGCTAGAACTTTCTAGAAGGCAAGAGAGGGCACAGGGAAGAGGCTGGGAAGTGTGCAAGCGCTACTCAAAGAAAGAGACTTGAATACTTTGTCTGGAGTTTGACTTGATTAGTGAATAGCAGAGAAACATACTACTGAGAGTTTTTGAGAAAGACTGGTTTTCTCAGTTTTGTCCTTTAAAAGATGAGTCTGCTGAGGTAGACCAGGAGGCAGATTGTGGAGATAAGGACAGGCAGGCAAGAGACAGGATGGCAGAACCCGCAGATGAGCGTGGCGAATCCACCTCTACAGAGAAAGGTTGGTGTGAGTGTCGCTTATGCTGTCAACAGATTTGGGAATATTTGTCATGAAATATGGGGATTTTTTTGTACATAATTTTAATATCAGGTCATAGAGAGGAAGTTAATTAGCTAGAAAATATATCATAGACACTAAATCTTCTAATCAAAGCTAATAAATCTGGCCTAACTGGGTGAATACATTCATAAGCCCCAATTCTGACAAAAGGAAAAGGAAGAAAAAAGGTACTTTGCTAGGAGCCTCTCCATTGCTCTCCATAGAGCTGTTCCTACGAGTTCTTCTGCTATTCCTTCTTTGACGATCTGTACTATATTTCTAGAGCATGGAGAACCACAGACAATAAGGCGTCTTTGTGACTTGGTCGTAGCAATTCCTGAAGCACCTGGCTGTCCTTGTGTGGCCACAGATAGCTGCCATATTGGTTTTCTTTTTAATTTAAAATTTTATATAAAAAATTTCTCTTTTTCCTGATAATTACTTTTTATTTGCACTTGTTCAATGCTAATTTGAATTTCTGTCTAATTCTGGTATTTTGTCAGCACCATGCAAGTTTCTCCTGTTCTTACTGCAGCTTTAAAAATTGTGTTTGTACCCATTTGATTATGTGTTTACACAGCACCAGGAGTGAAGGTAGGAGGGGACAGACAAACAGGACTAAAGTCTGCAGCCTCTAGAGCCTGTCTAGGCATAAAGACAATGTACCAGGAAATGGTTAAAAATGATTTATATTTTCTAGCATGGGTAACTGGAAGGATAGTAATATTATTTATTAGAAATAGTACTGGTATTTGAGAAGCTTAGTTTGTATTTATTTGAGACAGGGTCTTTCTATATATTATAGGCTGGTCTTGAGTACCTTATGTAACTGGTGATTCTGCTTCATCAGCTTCCCAAATCTTAATTTGTACTTACCTAGAAAAACAGGGTCACCAGAATCTCTTCTCAGACCATAACCAGCCACCTTGAGGCCATCAGGAGAGAAGGACGCCCATGCATGCATGGGTGAAAGATGACAGAATAGGCCAATGCACGTAAAGAAGTTTGTCCAAAACCAGGCATAGTAGCACTTTCTTATACTCCCAGCACCATGGGAGTTCAAGGCAGGAGGATCACAACTTCAATCCCAGCATGGGAAACTTCATGATTTAGAAAGACCCTGCTTCAAAATAAAACATTAAAAAAAAATTTAAGAGGGCTTTGGAATGTACTTTAGTGTGAAGGACCTGGTACTTTAAAAAAAAAAAAATCTGCCCAATTTTACTACTACTTCTGCCTTCAAAACCCAAAATCATGTTCAAACTCTTACCACACTAATCATATGAATGGAAGAAACAAAAAAGAGATTGAGAGAGCATAAGTCAGCCAGACTGATCATTGGCCCTCACCCCTTTAGACACATAGCAGGGAGAGACAGATGGCCAACCTGCTTAGTTAGAGGGGTCCCAGGGCAGGGAGCTGCCCTCGCCACATGGACGAAGAGAAGCAATGGAGAAAGTCCCATCAAGACAGCAACCTTTTCAAGTAGAAGTAGGAAAGGGAAGAGCACAGGCCAGATGCCTCCCACTGTTTGCATTCATATGACCCATAAGCTAAGGAGGACTTTTATATTTTTAAATGCAGTCATGTTTTGCTTCATGGCAGGGATGGCCTCAGGGAAACGCATCACTAAGGAATTTTGTGGCTGTGCAAACATTATGGAGAGCAGTAACACAAACCTTGCTGGACACATGGAACTACCACTGTATGTGTGGTCCATCATCCGTGGTAACATTATCTTGTGGCCTTTGATCATATTGGGAAAAAATGTAAATGAACATTGCATGAGAAGTGAATATTCTATAAAATTTAAATTTTAACATCCAAACATAAAATTTTATGGGACTACACTTATGTCTGATCATTTACATATTATCTACTTTTACTTTTATTTTGACAGAGAAGACATAGCCCACCTAGTGGAAGTAGTGATTATCTGGCTTTGTATGGAAAAATGTCACCAAATGATCCAAGGAAACGTGGCACGATTAGGGTTTCAACATGGAAACCATCAATTTCTCCTCTCTGGGAGAAGCAAGGAAGAGCATAAAAAGAAGAAAGAGAGGCTTTGTATTCCTTCCGTCAAAGGCAACTGTCTCCTGGGACCGAAACCCAGGCAAAGGGACAGGTTTTGAGACTCCACATTTAGTTTGAGTGCTTTGGGGACATTCAAGAGGTGTCTGGACTTCTCGGTGAGAGTCTCAGAAGACAGAGCTGGGGACATGGAGCTGTGAGACATGTCTAGTGAGGCCTGTGCATTCGCAGACACGGCTTCCCAGGGAGAGTGCAGGGGGTGAGAAGAGAGCTGGCAAGCGTAGCCAGAGAAAGTATTTATTTATTTGCTAAGTCTGGCAGCCCTACTGTGGATAGAGCTTTGGAATTTAAAGTGTGAACAGAGAAAGAGAAGCCAACAAAAGAAACCAAAAAAAAAAGGGAAGTGGGAGACATAGGGAAAAAATCCTAAAAATTATTGCAGGAGCCGTCTGTGCCCTTGGGCTGGGCAGGTCGGTTAGAATGGGAGTAGCAGGGGTCAGCAGATAGAAAAGAGAGAGACAAGGGATCTCGATTCTTTCTTCTTGAAAGGCTTCTGCAGAGGGACACAGGATGGCAGATTGAGAGGGATTCTGGGGTGATGGCTCTGTTTGGAGGAACAGGGACCGTGTGAGCTTGGCTTTTGGAGAGGACAGTACACAGTGGTTGAACATATGACAAAATGACTTTTTTCACTGTCGTCTCACTAGGCTGGGCTATGACTCACACAAGGGTGTTCCCCTTGCCACCATCACATCCTTTCCACGCCCAGTACCAGAGATACAAGCAATAGTGAACTCACTGGCAAACAATAAAAGCTGGAGCTTTGCTGTTTCACGACAGCGTATCGCCAGAGCTCATGGTATCCTGTGAAAGGGTTTTACTTGTGTTTAGAAACAATCAAAACTGACTGGTTTGTTAGACACACTCCAGACTAGTAGCCTCCTAAGCAGTGCTTGGTAGAAATTTCATCCAGGTGGGTTATAATAGCAACAATGAGAATCATAGAGATACCGAACCCCCGTGCAGCCCTTATTCAGTGGCTACATCATTGCAAGTGGAGGGAGGTAAGGGCGAACTCATACACAAAAAAGGGTCACTAGCATCTTGGTGATAAGAATGATAGCAGTGCCCAAAGTGAGTTGAATCCCGATGGGCTCAACACAATACCAGGCATTTTATTTGCGTGATGGTGGAATGCTACCGGATAGAGCCCGAAGTTTGAAGTCTGTGGACAGACCTAGTGGGGAGGGGGTTGAAAACAGGTTGAAAGGTAAGTGCTAGGCAGAAAGGTTAGCACTGGACAAAGTAGGGACACATATTCCACTGTGACACATGAGAAAGAGGGAAAAAAAAAAAACCAAGAACACAGACATGGCAAGGGTTGTTCATCTAGATGGGATCACAGGGAGGGCCAAGTCTGGTGGCTTCGTTTTCCCTCGGAAGGAGGAGACTGTCTACCCTATTATGAATGAGGAGGCTCCCGTGTTAGAACTGAGACACTAATATATGCTCTGATGTCACAGAACATAGCTGGGTTATTTTCCTTCTAGAGTTTTTAGCTGTGGGCAGAGACTAACCAGAAAGACTGAAGGAAGGGTGTCTGGCTTTCAGCAAGGGGCGTAACAGGACCCAGCACCCGCCATTCACACACACAGGGCCAGCGCCTGGCTCCTCTCAGGCAACGCGGCCCCCTCCACGGACAGAACCTGCTGCCCCCTGCCTGCCCCAGTGTACCATCTGGCTTCAGAACCCTTTGACTCAATCCAACTTCCTGAAAGTCAAACCTTAAGGTGGCACTCCCTCGGGCTGGGCTCCTCTCCAGAAGTTATCATGAACTCCCATTTTGAACCAGAAAGTTCCTTTCTTCCCTGAGAGGACTCTTCCTCCCTCATGCACAAGCAGGATTGGTCAGTTTGAGCCTAGTGTGTGTATGTTCAGTGGCAAAGGCAACCCAGGGAAAGGCAGGACCAACCTTTGCCTTGGAACCAACTGACACCATCAGAACCTACCCTTACATCATGCTCTTTTTGTTGGAAACTATAATTTCATTCATAACTTTGGGGAGATAATTATACCATGCTAGCGAGAGACAACTTGATGAATAGCTGTTTATTTTCAAAGGAGGCATATTTCATGCACTGGTTGCATAATGAGGTCAGGAACACAGCAAGCTGTCATCATCTTTTCTATGTCGTTTAGCTGCCTGGTGGGGTTCTACATGAGAAATAGAAACATCTTGTACTTGAAATAACAAAATATCCTTGGTGTTGCTCAAAAGCCACAGTTCAGAGGCAAGGGTTTATCTTCTTATGGTCTGTCAGATGGTACTTGCTGACTTTGTCCTGCTTCTGTTCCACCTTGGGACCCTGCCCCAGCCCAGGCCCCAGCCCAGCCCACCCAGAAGCAGGTGCAAACCATCACCCCCACTTCCACCTGATGGTGTCAAAGGATGCTGTCACCAGGGTGCCAGCTGTTCACTGCCGGGGCTAACCCAGATGTCCTTTCTGCCAGCAGAACAGATCCAAGGGTCTAGAACCAACCTCATCATTTCTTAGTGGTTTGGAAGAAACTGAGAACTTTATTTACAATAAAGGCATATAAATCATGAAATCAGGGTTTGAACCAGAAAACATACACACTGACATAATGTCTGCTGCTAACAGTTATTGTTTACTAGGTACCTGCCACTAATCTAAATGATTTTCCTGGATCGACTTAATGAAGTCTCACAAAAAAAAAATTTGAGGTGGGTCAGATTTTGTAGATGAGGTGATTACAGTATGGGCCAAAAAAGAGTCACTCAGCGCCTAGGTGTTGGAGCCAGGACTGACACACTGATACCCTGAGTCTGGAATGTAGAAACTTGACCGGACGCTCCACTTGTGGCTGCCTGCAGTGGACGCCGGGGTCTGCTGTCCAGATCCCACGGGCCCAGGCTCAGCCAGCGGCTGACAGCTAAGTCCCTTGCTGGGCCACTTTGTTAAAACCCTGCTCCACATTTGAACTGATAAGCCACAGAACTTCAGTTGAAAGTTTTTCACTTTTTAGCATGCTAACTGTACATTTAAGTTTAGAAAGCCTATTTAATGGCCATTTTTAAATTCAAGCCCTACCACCGGTTGGTTTTGTATGACAGACTGAAACTATGTTATCTGCGGTGTAAGTGTAACACACGCTCCAGTTCTGTTCCTGAAGGTGCATAGTAAACATACAGATAGTCACAGGCTGCTCTTTTTTAATGTATTACATTTCTAAGCTGTCACTCCTAACCTGTTATCAAGTTTGCAGAGGGAAAGAATTGAATCTTTCTAACGATCTGTAAAATTACGCTACCTTCTACAAGTAGGCATTCTAAACAAAATTTTTAAAACCAGTAGAAAAAAATCGTGCTCCAGCAAATTAAGCCTCTCATCTAATGCCCAGTCAACATAGAAGAATCGGCACTTGTGCCATTTTGAGACAGCTCTGGAGGACCAAGCAAGATACAGAGCTCTCCGAGAGTGGGCGGACCCCCTCAGCTGTGACGACACTGCAGGTCCGCTTCTCCACTTGGCCTGTCCTGTTCTCACCTCCTGAACAGGCCTAACACCCCCCACCACCCCGACAGAGCGCCCCAGTGCGTTTCCTGCACGCAGCGCTCCTGCTCAGAGCCTGGCGCTCCGGAGGACCCGGTCGGCACTACTCCCCTGGACAGGTGTGAGGAGAAAGCTTAACACACACGTACAAACTCTAGAACGGCTCCATTTATCACTGAGCTTCCTGGCATTAGCGTAGATATCTGTATGCCGCCCACCCAAAGCCTCAGGCCCTTATAGGTGGGGCTTCAAGGGGGAAGATGGATCATGGTAGGTGTGATATTTATCAATGGATGACTCCACTGAGGAGTTCCATAGCTAATTTAGATTTGGGAGGTGGAGCACGGTTGGAGGAGGTGGGTCACTGAGGGCGTGGCTTGCAAGGGGCTGTCTCCTGTCTTTCTCCCTAGATTCCTGTCTTCTCCCCACCTCCCGGCCATGGGCTCTTCTTTCTGATCCATGCACTTGTGCTGTACCACGCTGTCTTACAGCCAGCCAGCTATGGACTGAAACCTCCACAAACTGTGAGCCAAATAAACCTTTCCTCTATAGAGTTGTGTGTGTTGGGTATTGTGTCTCAGTAATGAGAAAGTGAAAGTAACTAAGACACTGACACTGGAAGAAAAGATGGAGACGGGAAGAGAGCAGAACCAGGGATCCAAAAATAATCTTGAGGGCATTCTTTTCTCTAAACCCTTTCTGTCTTTGTTTTTCTTCCTTTTTTTGGTGGAGGTACACTTATGAAAGATATAGTCATATAAATTTTTGATGATACATGCTAATTGGGACATTTCAAACAATACATAAACACAAGGTAGAAAGTTAAAAATCAGCCCACGTCCCATTTCATGTTAACTCTGAATAGTATTTTGTTGTCTGTCCTTTAATACAGCTTTTTATGCATGCCTGTGTAGAACAGTTAACACCAGTGGTTCTTCCTTCAGTGTGTATCCTGAGTCCAATAATTTCTTACCACTTGTACCAGTCCTTTTAGACCCATTTTTATAACAGCGCATTGCTGCAGCCCTAACGACAGTTACTCTTATCCTCTTTCCACCTCCCTCCCCTCCAGATCCTTACTACTGGGGATCTATTCTGGCCTCTGAATGTAAATTACAAGAGTTACCTGTTCTTTGCCTTCCTTTGGATGAGTATGTAAGAATGGGGCAGGTGCCCCGTAAGAGTGCTTCTTTTCAAATTCCGAGGGAATATGCTCTTATTCTTTCCCTCTCTCTTCTGATTTAGTCTTTCTTCTAAATCTTTCTGGCCTCTGTTCTAGTTTGGATATTTTTCTCCTTGCCTTCATACATTTATTTTTCTCTCCCATTGGACTAGAAATAGAGACAGGCCCTCCTTGGGTACTTTGAAAAGTAGGTTTGTCAGAGCCCCAGATTTCTGATTAGGGGTGAGTGAAGGCCTTCTGTCATTTATCAGAAAGTTTAAGTCATCAATGGATAACAACATGAAATAGTTACCAGTCTATTTTGTGTTGCTGTAACATAATATCTGGTATTAGGTAATGTATAAAGAAAAGTAGTTTATTTGGCTTAGAGTTCACGAGGTCCAGGAGCAAGGCATTGGACTCTGCTTGTTTCTGGTGAGAGTCCCATGGTAAGTGACATCACATAGCAGGACTGTGCACAAAGAAAAGGTTAAATCTCAAGATAGGAAGCAAGGGACAAGGAGGGGCCACATTTATAGCAACCTGCTCTTATGGGAATGAATCCACTCCTAAGGGATCCAATTCACTCCATGAGACCATTATTGATTCCTTCTAGGATGGTATTCTGGTGACTCAGTCTCCTTCTACTAAACTCTGCCTCTTAAAAGTCTTCATACCTTAACAACACTCCACTAGGGACTAAGCCTGCAGCACACAATCCTTTGGGGGCACAAACCGTGTCCAAACTACAGCAACAGATGAAATTCTAAAGTAGGGTGCTACAGCATGCTGTGCAGATTATCAACAGAACTCGCTGTTAAACCAACCTCTATCTCTCAAGCCCCCTCGCTCTCTAAGAGATGATATTTTGACAAAGGGCACTCTGGGCAAGGTTGGACAGTTCCCAGCCTGCCTCTGAGTAGGAGGAGAGAGCCTGTTTCCTGTCCACTCACCACAAAAGCAGCAACCAGGGGCTTCCTGCAGGTCATGCAGAGAACTTAATGCACCTCCCCTCCACACCCGGGCATGCATGTGTGCACGCACACATCTATATTTGCACACACACACACATGAACATTTGGGAAATTGAGAGGATGGGACACTGAGGGGCTGACTACCTGTTTTTACAGAGAAGAGGTGAAGGGAGTGCTGCTTTAGAAATCTTTTGCATTTCTTGAGACCTTTCAGACATGGATACAGGTTCTCCCCCAAGGATCACACTGAGTAGAAGACACAAATTTTGGCCCCCATGAAAACAATGTATATCACTGAGTGGAGAGAAATGTAAATGGAAGGGGCTGCCTAGGAATCCTTAGAAATATGAATGTGAGAAAGCATCCCGGAAGAGGAAAACTTCTCCCAGACCCAGGGCACCCCAAGCCAAGTGAGCCCTGACAGTGCAAACAAGGCCTATGCTATCCTGGGCCAGCCCCATCCTCCCCGGACTTGAGGAGTCCACAATGGAGGAGCAAAGGGGTAAAAACGGGGATACCAGCCACACTACACCCCATCTACCATCCTAAAGTCAGCCCCTTCTGGGGAAAAGGGAGAAGGCACCAAGCTAAATCAAGATTAGAGTTTTGGCCTGGACATTTTAATGACTAAATTTGAGTGTGTTTGCAATTTAAAATGACCCAAGAAGACCTATTACTCAAGAGTGAACAGAGAAATTGTGAGCTTGCTAGGGATTTGCCCAGGGCATGGGGAGATTTATTCTTACTGAATAAATTGCAAAGGCATTTTGGGCAACAAAAATAAAATTATATTTCAATTACCCCATGAGTGGTGTTAGTTCAACTTCCCAGTTATGTTTGTATACATGGCCCTTATCTGAGCCTCAGGGGGAAGGACTTTTGCATGTGTCTAAGAGATCTTGGGAGTAAGGGAGGCTGAGGGAACAAAATTAAGGAAATAGTGTACCTGAGACAAGCAGGAGGGGACCAGAGTACAGTTTTCGGGGCAGAGGGAGAGAGGGGATAAGGAATAGAGGGAAAATACTGCAGCCTCCTGCTCTGCAGGGGGAGACAGCCTGGGTCATGGGTCACCTGGTCTTGCAAAAGGCACTTGGCATATGCTCCCTTTCTGTGAGGGGAGGGGCAATGAGAGAAAGAGCGCTGAGGAGTGAGACACTGTAAACCGCTCCGCAAACACACACACACACACACACACACACACACACACACACACACTTACTTTATCTTAATAGTCACAATAACCCTGTTACGATTTGAATCTAGATGTTCCCGCCAAAGCTTCATGTGCTCAGAGGTGCTGGCTTCTGGCTGGATCTGGGGTGTGTAATTCTGGGATAGGATGTGATGCTTGGGAGTATGGGTTCCCCACCATAGGTGTGAGTGCTGCCTACCCTAAGGGCAGTAGCATGGACAGATTATAAGGGGCAGTAGAGGGCTGCTGCTGTCCTTTGCTGTTTGATGCTGGCTACTTCACTGCTGCCTGCCTCCTGCATGTCCTGTTTTGCCATAAACAGTTTCTCCTTTGTGATTCCCCTCTGCCATGTGCCACTCTGCCTGGGAGCCAGCTGACTAGGGACTGAATCCTCTACAAACTGTGAGCCAAAGTAAACCTTCCCTCCTTTAACTTTGGGTGTTGGGTATTTTGTCTCAGCAAAGAGAAAAGTAACTAAGACAAGCCCAGAGCTCTCCTTCCTCTCTCAGCACCTCATCCCACCTTATTCTCAGCAGCCTGTAGAAAATGGTGAAAGATGTGTACATGTTGGGGTGAGGAGGTTCATATGTTTTTTCCTCTGCCTGAAAGGTCTGTTGAATTTGTCAAGTCCCCACAGGAAGCAGGTGGCCGTTCAAAATAGAACAATTTGAGGAGAATCTATTTCCAAAGGACCCCTGCAAGGTTTGGGTGTGGGGTGTGTGAAGAGGCCCAGGCCCCAACTCCTAGACCCAAAGCGAAATGGAGGAAATCCTGCACACTAGTGCAGTCCAAGGCAAGCCACTGGAGACCCTCCAAATCAAGGGAGACAAAAAAGGAGGGCCCGATGTTCCCCAAGAAGTATATTGAGGTTTTATTTTTAATCAATGTTTGACAGCTATCGCTGTTCCAAACTCCTCCCAACTTCTCTGTAAATTTTGGTTTTTCTGAGTGGCTTTGGATGCCAGAGTCATTTCAGATCACTCTGCTTCACAGCCTCCCTGGATGGCTCTGTGCCTCTGCAGTTTCTTCAAATATTCCCCATTCTGGTCTAAGAGAAGTCCCATCCTTTAGCATGGTGAAGCAGAAAGTCTGAAATCAACCTGCAGGGCGCCACACTTACATCCTTTTTGTCTACATCATCAGCTCTCCTGTGCTGCTTAATGTACCAGTCCATGCGCTACGTCCCATTATGCTGTGGTTTTGCATATTTATTATGATTTTTCATCTCAAGTAGAACATCTGAGCTGGTTGCACTAAGAGCTGGTAACACTAAAAGCTGATGGCCCTGTGTCGTACTTTCTCATCACTGAACACAATGCTCAGCATCCACAATTGAAAGCAGTTTATCTTGGTTCATTGTTTCAGTCCACGGTCAGTTGGCTCCAGGGCAGAGACAGCATGGTGGAAGAGTGTGGAGGAGGAGAGCTCCTGGCACCATGGTAGCCAGCAAGCAGAGAAAGAAAGAAAGAGCCAGGCATGAAAACACATCGTTCCATGTCATGCTCTCGGTCACTTACCAGGCTCTACTTCCTGCCATGGCATTCAGCTACAAACTCATCAGTGGACTAATCCATTAATGGGTAAAACACTGCAGGGATCCATTTCCCTTCCAGACACATTATACTTTGCAGGGGACATTAAGATCTAAACTATAATATATCAAAAGCAACCACCAGCCAGGGCTGGTAGCACTGAGGGTAACTTTGAGCCAGAATGCAATGGAGAGCTGCTAGGAGCTGCTAGCTCTAGTTGCCAGAAAAATTCTACTAGAAAAGCAGTGAAAAGAGCTGATGACTAGAGAGCTGCTAACACTGGACCTGAGCGCTGCAGACACCAAAGGGTTAGAGCTGCTAAGGGCTGAGACCCACTGGCTTGCAAAGCTCATGATTTCTATCTGAATTGAGCAAAAGAACCCTTAATCCATCAGCACTGCATATGTCTAAATACTTAAAAGTTATCACTTAAACAAATATCCTGTGAAATGAAACATATTCTACTGATCTTGGCAAATACACTTTTGTAACAATGTGGAAGGCTAAGGTGGAAGCTGGAGGTCTCAGACTGCTGAGTTCTGGGTAGGAATATGGTAGAGGGGAAATTTGGATCCCAACCCCTGACTCCCAGCTTGCTACCCTCTCTTATCACTCTGACCTCTGCTTGCAGCCTCAGGAGATATCACTTATACAAGTGGACACCCTACCCTCATGCCCATGCTGCCCTCCAGGACTGCCACACATACGACACACAACCTTTTACTAGTCCCTCGAGCCCAGGGCGAGACTGCAGGTGAAGTCCGCATGATGGAAGAGAGATGCATACACAGCAGAGGGCCAGGCACAGTTTAGGGGCAGGGAAGACCTGAGCTCTGAAGCTTGGTGTCCATGATGGAGGCTTTTTCTCCTGTACCGAAAGGCAGCATTGCTGGAGAGAGACTATGGGCACAGAGCCTTTTCTTTAAAGGACCCAGCCAACCAGAGGAAATACATACATGGAACTCACTCTTCTCCTACCCCTTGAGCTTCTAGGGAGGTGAGTGTCCTCACCAGAAAGCCAGAGAAGGCAGGGACCCTAGTGGTGCAATTCCAGAAGTCAGACACCAGGGGCGGAGAGCAAGACAGAGCAGGGCAGTGGTTGAGTCTAGAAATGGCCCATGTTCTGTCTGCTCTGAGTTCCTCTAGTTAATTTATACTCCTGCCTTAAATACAAGCTCAAGGGCAACTCTCTCCAGAAAACCCTGCATGACCAGCACAAGAGCAGGACTGTCATCAGGTGGTTCTCTGACCTTGTCCCTAACAGAATTTACTGAAGCTTCTGTCCACTGGGTGGTTATTTTATTAATGGTACATCCCCGCCAGACCACAGGCCATCAGAAGACAGGGACCTCTTTGCATGATCTCTTTTAGGTCATTGCTATGTCTTTCCTGCCTGGGACAGGCCTGGCATGTGGTGGGTCCTTATTCCAGCTCTTCTATTTGAGGCTCCTGTTCCACTTTGCTGGAGTCAGGAAGAGCTATCTATGTTCAGGGGAATGTTGACAGCATACGTGATTGTGAGTAACATGTACACAACATTTGGAAGTAAGTTCTCTGGAGGTTAAGATAAAGACCCCCACTAATTGACCAGAAGTATCATTATCTTAAAGAGCCAGGATAGCTCCCAGTCCTAGACAAGAAATAAAGGTATGGTAATATTAAAAGAATGCATGCCTGAGCCGAAGATCAGCTCAGCTCTGGAAACAGAAAAGAAAGGCCATTCAAAGAGTGCCCCAGGAGACAGTGGGCCATCTGGGCAAGGTAAGTCCATTCAGTCCATGAGACAGTGCTGGTCATACTAGGAAAGTGGGAGTATCTATTTTTCAGGGCCTAATGCCATTAAAATTTCAACCCCACAGTCCTCCCATTCTATTTCTAAGCTTATCAAGCACAGGTATGATAATCCGGCCCCTGTGGCCAGGCCTACAAAACGACAGATTCCCGTCAGGTGCATTGCTCATGATAAATTAACAAATAGGGGTTCTGATTTTATTTCCATCTCTCAGAGATTTTATTACCCCAAGTGGGCATTCCCTAAATAAGCTCACATCTGGAAAAACAGCAGGTTTAGGTTTCTTATTCTACAAAGCTGATGGTCAGGTCCCAAGCAATGGGGAACTCAGAACAGTATCCTGCAGAGAGCATTCCTCTCAATCTAGCCATTAAAAGACTTTTTTTTTCTTTTGTGAAACTAAAATAATAACACTCTCAAAGAGCCTAACATTTATCAAGAGCAAGGGGGATATAACGAATTGTATCTGAATAGATATGGTTTTGATTTTCATTTTTCCCTTGACTTCTCTAGACCCAAACTGTCTCTTTAGCCAGTAGACACTGTGGCGGAGAGAGGAAGCATGGCTGGTTTTTGACCGGAAGTCAAGGAAAGCTGGGGTGATGGTACCCCTCTTAAGGAGACAGCAGGAGAAAGAGGGTCCAGGGAATGAGACTGGGGAGCCGAGAAGGGCTCCCATCACCCACAGCCTTTCAAGGAGTACTGTATAATGCACATCAGATCTGAGAGGCATGAAAATCCTCAGCGGAACTGAAAACTCAGATGCCAGAGAAATCAGAAGTGAACTGAGGGGGGTATGAGGAGTGAATTCTGCGTGCACTCAAATGGAGAGGCTGACATCACACTCTCCCACTTGCATTTGACTTTTACAGAAAGGGGAAGGCTAAATGCATTGTGGTATTATGGGTTGGATCTTGGGCAGAAAAAGGACAGTAGTGAAAAACCCAATGAAATTAGTTGCTTAGTTTCGACAAATGTATCAAGGTTATAGGTCTGAATGTTAGAGGAAACCAGGTAGTGTGTTTGTAACATCTCTACATGTAGATGTATTCCAAAGTAAAGAGTTTATTTTAAAAAACAAAGATCTATTTTATTTTTAGCTTAAGAATGTTTTCTTCAATGAGTTGTTAACGATTGCTTCTAATTGTTTGTGCAAGTCTATAATTCCAGGACTCAGGAGGCTGAGGCAGGAGAATTGCCACAAATTCAAGGGCAGCCTGGGCTACATAGTGAGATCCTGTCTCAAAAACAAAATAAAATCAAAAACAAAAAACAAAACAACAAAATCATTACTTTGAAAGTATTTATGCCCTTTTTGTTTGCTTTTTATTTTTTAATTGCTAGGGATTGAACGAGGGCCTCAGGCATGCTAGGCAAATGTTCTCCCGTGGATCCACGGTCCCAGCCCTTGTCCTTCTGCCTTCTTTAGTTTGCATTGTTTAGTAAGGTATCTCTGAGGAGTGAGACTGTCTCAAATGGTATTTCCATAGCTGCAAGGATGAGCCCTCAAAGACAGTGTGTGGCAGACCCAGCAGGTTAGACCGAGGTGACAGCTGGAGCTGGGTGGGAGGCATCGCAAGGGACAGAGAGTTCAGCAGGGATGGAGGGGCACTTGCTCACCAAACCTCTCTGCTCCACCCCATGTAGGCTGTGCTTAGCTTTAATGGAGGCCCAGGCCTGAGATGCTTCTTAGGTGGACCTGGGGAACTGGCCACAGCTCAGAGCAGCCCTCATCTATTCCTTCCAGCCAGCCAAGGTGACACTGTCCTGGGAGAATCATCGAGATCCTAGAAGTTGTGGGCCTTTCTGGCATTTGTTTGTTAAAGTATTCGCTTAGTTAAAAGGCGCTTGATAAGTTCTAGAACCTGCTTTGTATTTGTAAAGCACTCAACCCATCACTTGCATTCCATTTTGGCAAAGCTGGGTCTTACTTGTATTTACGGATCTGATTGGATTCTACAACCTTGTGTTAAAGAGTTTTGCCAGAGTTGGGGAAATCACTTCACCTCCTTAGAACTTCTAACTCCTTGATTTTATTCAACAAACTTTACTGCAGTTCAGGATGTTGTACCTATCTTCTCCCCCCAGTAAAATCTTGAGAAGAATGTGCCTGGTGTGGTGGCACATGCCTGTAATCCCGGACCTGTGGAAGGCTGAGCTCAGTCTGCAAAATTTAGCAAGACTCTGTCTAATAATAATAATAATTAATACTAACAACGGCTCAGGATATAGGTCCATATGAAAGCCCTGGATTCAGTTCCCAGGACTATAGACTAACAAACAAATCATCTATTGAGCAAAGCATGGTGGAGTGTACCTATAATCAGAGCACTCAGGAAGCCAAGGCAAGAGGACTGCGGTGAATTTGAGGCCAGCATGGGCTACATAGTGAGTTAAAGGCCGGCCTGAACTACACAGTTCTCAAATAGAAGAAAAAGGAGGAGGAGGAAGAGAAACAAGGAGTGGGAGGGGAGGGAGAGTTGCCAATGTTTATTGAGTAATTACAAGTCGCTAGACATTATTTTACATGTGTCTTTTGTAACAGTGAACTGGAGGAGGAGAGAGTTATCACGAAGAGAAGATAGGCGCTAAGTTTTTGAGTTAGACATACCTAACTCCAAATCTCCTCTCTGTCTCTTACACTCGCTATAGAAATTTGTTTGAATTGCTTCACCATCTTATACCTTGGTTTCTTTATCTGTGAAAAGGAACTAATTGCTTTGGTCTCCAGGGTGCCTTGTGAATATTAGCAGAAGGAATACATGGAAAGAGGTCCTGGTGTATAACTGAGCCGTGCCCCTCTACTCCTTCCTGAAGAAGCACAAGTGTAACAGAACTTGCACAGTGTGGCCTACAATGCTACAAAATGGAGTGGTTAGTTTTCCATTTTCCAATAAATTTTTTCAGTAATTTTCTGGCAAAGAGAGGAGAGAAAGGCTGGCAGCTTGCCAGGGATAATGGAGTCATTTTGAAGACTCCCTGGCTTGTTGATGAATGAAATTCTTACTCAGTATTAATCTGCAGGGCAGTGCAATCCAAATTAGACACAATTATGAGAGTCTAAGACACCAGGATTGGGGAGTGTTGGTCTACAGCAGACTAGGTGGTGTGTTAGACTCACCTAGGAAGGTCTGAAATGAACACTCTGATTGAATTGGCTTGGAGTGGCGTCTGGTCATCAGTGTTTCTATGATAGCATGGGCAGTGGGACATGAGTCCTCCACAGTCTCAGGTGCGGTTCTGGAACTACTGCTTCCAAATGAGGAAGTCAGCTGCTGAAGGAGCGTCCTTTCTGCTCCGGGGCTGCTAACTCCCAGCTAGCTGTGTTTCCTTGTGCATCTACCTCCTGCCTGTCTCAGATATGGCCACAGACAGTTCACGGCCACCACCAAAATCTCTCTAGGATTTCTGCAGTGTCCAGAGTCAGGGGTACCAAGCTGGTAGAGGGGGTGGGGGTGGTGGAGTGAGGAGGATGCCCCACTAGTCCAAACACCCACCCAGTGAACATTTCCCAAGGGAACTGGCAACTGGGATATTTATCTTCTCCAGGAAAAGTTCCTATCCAGAACACACACACACACACACACATACACACACACACACATCAATGGTTCCAATGGTTCCCACCAAACCATAGGAGAGTCCCGTGTTATGTGTCTTTAGGCACCGTACTCTCCCATTGGTCTTCCATCAGTCTCTTCCAAGATTTCTTTGAGGTCACACTCAGAAATGAGAATCACAAGCAGTTTACTTTGATCCTATCCAACAGTGTCTAAGGGTCCACAGGGTCAGGGTCATCTTTACGAGGGCCTGGTAACTAGGGGATCTGGGAAGAATTCTGATCAAATCATCCTTCGTAAGCTCTGTACTCTTGTGCTACACTCACCTGCAAAGCTGGGATGTTACAGCCTCACTTTAAATCTTAGTCCCTGTAGATTTGCTGAAAACTAAGTCTCTAGCATTGGTTTTTACATAAGACTTATCTTTTCCCAAGAGCTCTACTATTTTATCATCTCATACATCAGTCTATTTTAAAAATGATTTTCAAATGTTTTTATTATAAGATAACAAGTTCTTTGAAATATTCAAATGAGACAAAAGTGAATGCAGTGTCTTTCCTTCTCTTCCCCTCACAAACACTGCTCCCTGGTATTAACTATGACTTGATGTGTATCCTCCTATTTCTTTTATTAAGAAATACAAAATGTAATACCTGTAATTAAGAGCACACACTTTTTTGAATAAAACATTCTATAGTAATTTTCTAGTCTCCCTCACTATCATTTTAAACATTCATACAATATTCCTGTGTTAACCAGCCTTTTGTCACTGTGACTAAATATCCGTGACAATTAATTTAAAGTGGAAAGAGTATATTTTGGTTCAGTTTCAGAAGTTTATGTCCACGGTCGGTGGCTCCACTGCTTTAGGCCTGCAGCAAGGCAGAAATATCATGGTGGATGGGCACAGCAGAGGAAAAATGCTTGCCTCATGGCAGCCAGGAAGGAGAAAAGTAGAGGAGGGAGGGATGGGGAGAGGAAGGAAGGGAGAAAGAGGGACAGAGATAGAGAAAAAGAAAGAGAGCATGTGTCAGCTGACTTCCTTCTCCTGCTTTTGTTTCATTCAGGCCCCTATCCTATTGGACAGTGCCATTTAGGGCACATCTTCCTCATCTGTGTGCTGTCCCACATGCCTGAATGTCTCTGGAAATCTCTGGAAACACTTGCACAGACACATCTAGAAGGTTGCTTTACTAACTTGCTAGGCATTTCCAAACCCAGTGGAGTTGACAGATTAGCCATTACAGTTTCGATAGGTGGATTATAACTAGCCATTTACCAAGTGTCGATTCATTGGTCATTTCCAATTTCACATGATTAGAAATAATGCTATGATAAACATCCCCATGCACTTTTTTCATTTCAGATAATTCACTTAGGTTCAATTCTCATAAATAGAATTACTAAGTGAAAGAGCATGAACAATCTAAAGAAACAATTTACTATTTAATAGGGTGATAGGAAAATAAGAAAGATATATAAGAAAGATATAGCAAGCAACTTATTTAGTCAAATAAATTACATTGTATCTGTATAATTAAATATAATGAAGCCATTAAAATGTTATAGGAGAATATTTAATACATGGAAAGATTTACATTGTCTATTAAGTAATTTATAAAATGAGTTATTAAAATTTTTACGAATTTGTATAAATCATTTTTATAACCAAAATGTATCTGTGAATAGAATTTGTATGTAAATACAAAGACCAAAAAGTACCCTAGACAAGCCAGGCATGGGGCCACACACCTGTGATTCCACTATTGAGGAAGA
Source organism: Dolichotis patagonum (assembly GCA_004027295.1). Classification (NCBI taxonomy): domain Eukaryota; kingdom Metazoa; phylum Chordata; class Mammalia; order Rodentia; family Caviidae; genus Dolichotis; species Dolichotis patagonum. The sequence continues at coordinate 33,814 of PVJX010006330.1, forward strand.
CTGAGGCAGAAGGACTGGAAGTTTGAGTCCCAGCTAGGCAATTCAGTAAGAAACTGCCTCAAAACTAAAAATAAAAAAAAGGGCCAGGGATGTAGCTCAGGGAAAAGGCCTTGTGTTCAGGACTCATTGCCACAAAAGAAACAGAAAGAATGAAAAAAAGAAATCAAGCAAGAAAAAGAGACCAAAAAGCCAAAACAATCAGAAGACTTACTTTACCAAAAATCAAGATTGATTATAAAGCTTCAACAATTAAAAAAAGTATAGCATCAGTCTGAGAATAAAAAAGAACAAAATACTGGGGCCATAAACTTTTTCTGAAAAGGGCCAGATAGTAAATACTATGGGCTATGCAGGCTGCATGGTCTCTGTTACAATCATTTCAGTTCTGCTGCTGCAGCATGAAAAGAGACGCAGGTAATATGCAGAAGAATGGTGTCTTAGTTACTTTTCTCATTGATGAGACAAACACCTGGCACCCAAAGTTAAAGGAGGAAAGGTTTGCTTGACTCTTAGGTTGTACAGGATTCAGTCCATAAGCGGCTGGCTCCAAGGCAGGGCAATATGACAGAGCATCATTACAGAGCAGAAAACCAACAGCAGCAGCAATAAGCAATAAGCCCCAAGCAACAAGATAGGACCACAGCTCTCTCTGCCCCTTATATCTCACTCAGGCTACCCTTAGGGTGGGTAGCGCTCGCATGCTTACTCCTGGCATCGCACCATGAATCGATTCCAGCATCACATCCTTGATCCCAGCATTGTGCAGCCGACATCCACCCACCTCCAGGAAGCCCCACCTATGATGACATGAGAGTTGGGGGGAACATCGAGACACAAGCCATGACAAACGGACGTGGCTGGGCTCTAACACAACTCACACAAACAGGCAGGTGGTCTTAGTTTACCTATTATGGCAATAGAACCTCCAGAAACAGACATAAATATCAATTTTGATGTAGATACACACACAGCTATAACTTGTGATACAGGTGACACTGAAGAGCAATGATGAGTGGATTATTTTTGAAATAAAAGATATAGGCCCAATTCACTAGGCATGTGGGAAAAAAAGAAGTTTGACCCCTGCCTCATGCAACACATACAAATAACTTGCTCCTCAATTATGAACATACATATGAAAAACCTAAGTGATAAACCTGTATAACATGTAGAAGAATATATTCATGACTTTGGGGTAAAAAGGGATTTTTTTTTTTAGGATTTCTCAAATAAGCCTCAAAAAGAACTAACCACAAAAGAAAACTATAATATTTTGAATTGTATTAAATTATAAATTCTTATGTTATAGTTCATAGTTTGGGATAAAATGTTGGCACATGTATAGCTGGAGTGTGAGACACGTTTTTATATTCAGAAAATATCTCTAATGTCTACAAATGAATTTTTGAAAGATAGAAAATCTTAACAGTAAATTAGACATGAGGCTCAGATACTTGACAAAAAAAGAAACATTCGAATAATCAATAGGTTTCTAAAAAGATGTTAAACTTCACTAGTTATCCAAAAATGCAAATTTAAAAAAACTACTTATCAAGAGCAACTAATGATACTGTCAAACACTGCTGGGTATAAAGTGGTACAAAGGAAAAACCCCTAAAGCTGATCTAGCATCATGACCCAACAATTCCACTCCTACGTTTAACTCAACAGAAATGTGTTTGCATTTATGCAAAGGATATATACACGTACAAGAATGTTCACAGCCATAGCACCCACTCACGATGGCTTTGTCTTAGTCTGTTTTCTGTGGCTATAACAGGACACTAGAGACCAGGTAATTTATAAAGAAAAGAGTTCATTTGGCTCACAGTTCTGAAATTTCAAGAGCATGGTGCCTTCATCTTGGCTTTGCACAAGGGACTCAGAGAAGAAGGGTAAGAGTGTGCCCATGACTGAGGGTTTGCTTTGTAATAATTCTTATAGTAACCAATCCAGTACTGTGAGTACCACAACCCAGTTCCTCAACAAAAGCATTAGTGTTTCTTCAGCCACTCCTTAATCCATAGTTACATAGTACAGGCCCCAACCCTTCTCCGTACTTACACTGTGAATCAAACCTTAACATGAGTTTTGGTGGGGACAAAATCTCTTCAAAAAATAACAAGTTGCAAATTGAAACTCCAATGTTTCTGTACTGTAGAATTGATAAGTGATCCACCATATACTTACTCAATGCCTACTAGCAATATTATTCTAAAGAATGAAATCTCCTTTACCCCAATAAATTCTACATGCACAATTGCATGAAAGAAGCCAGATACTAAAGACTAGATAAAACTAGCCCATGATGATAGATGGTGTGACATTAAGACAGGTGTTCAATTAAGTGAGCATCATAGGGTATTTGGGTTCCTGGTAAAGTTCCATTTATTTCTCTGGAGAACAATCCCCTAGATTATTTTGTGATGAAGTTGTTGGGATTTACCTTTGTGGCAAATATGTTTTTTCCTCTATGTTATATTTTAACTTTGTCAAAAGTCAACAAAACAAATCTGAATAGAAACAATGAAGAAAACTGAAGCAACCGAAAGTTGATAAGCCAAGAAATAAAAGCAGGCGCATTATTTCTGTCTAGAGCAGTGCTGCCAATAGAATTTTCCGTGACGATGGAAGTGTTCTGTGTCTCCTCTCTGCAATGTGAGGGCCTCTAGCCCTAAGAGGTTGGGGCCATTGAACGTATCTGGTGAGGAACTAAATCTTTCATTTTATTCCATTTTAATTAGAAAGTTACATGCTGGTTAGAGGCCAGCATACTGGACAGGACAAAGCATGAGTGTTGGCGGCCATCACGTGGGAAACAGAATCCACTGAAGTATATTTTCTTTGGGGAGTGGGAGAATGTAAGAGGGGTAGCATGGGCTCATGAACTCCTCTGTACGCCTTGCTATGTAACTTCCTGCATGCATCCCTGTATTCACCAGGGCTTCCTAAAGAAACAGATTGAATGCATGATGTATAAACTCATACGAATTTACCAAATTGTCTTACAATGGCACCCGAAGAGTCAGGTGCACCCACAGAGTGCAAAAGGGGTGTCTGTGTTGGAGATGCAAAGGGTCCAGGGGGGGCCTGGAGATCGCCTGGGGTCCACGTGAGTGTGTATCAGGAGGACGGTAGACCTATCCAAGATGGAGGTGAAGGCGCGCGCTCCTCCAGAGAAACAGAAGTGAGCCCTCCTGCACTTCCCTTGTATCCACCAGGCAGCAAGCCTACTGGCTGCCGTCACTCACACCCAGGCTGGGTCTTCTCTTTTTGGTTAGTTCCTTCAGCCACACCCAAAACTATGCTGACCCAATTTATTTGGGCATTTCTCACTCAAGTTGACACAATCTGTTACCTATCACGATTTAGAGATTAAAATTTAATCTTAAAAAGGAACGAACTAGCCCAGTGTGGTGATGCATGCCTATAATCCCAGCACTGGGGAGGCTGAGGCAGAAGGATCACTGCAAGCTGGAGGCCACCCTGGGCTACATAGTGAGTTGGAACTACACAGTTTAAAAAAAAAAAAGGAAAGATCATTAACGTATATACTTAAACACTTTCACAATGGTTATCTTGCGGTGGGACTTAGGCTGATTTTTCTTTTCTTCCTTTATAAAAACAATTATCCATATTTTCTAAAGTGTTTACCATAGCAAGCACAGTAAAAGAATAAATTAATAAATCAAAAGCTAAAACTAAATAGTGACTACAAATCAGAAAATTCTTTAGGGGCCTCTCTGTACTTGTACTCTTAGGAAAACAATGCGCATAATGCGAATTTATGGCAGGTCATATTTTTCTTTTCAACATTTAAAATCAAAACTTGCTGGCTAAGCAAAGGTTTCACACCAGTCACTCCCGATGGCTGCTGCTCTCTTCACCCTGGGAAGGTCCACCGCCGGTCGAATTGGGGCTGAGCTAACACGTGTGCCTTTGAGGTAGTTTGTGCAGGTAGCCCTGGAATGACGTCCTCACTTTCCTGACTGGCTTTGAGCTCAGCATCAAAGTCCAACCAGAACTGGATTTGGTGAAGTTTGTGATGATTATTATTCACAGGGAGCCGCTGGAAATTGATCACAGTGAGGGGGGCAAGGCAAGCTTGGTGGCAGAACAAAGAGCCCAGGAGGCAAAGCCACTTGAAAGAGCTGCTTCAGTCCAAGGTTGCTAGGCAAGGGGGCATCACATGACACTAACCTGCCAATTGCACACACAAACGCACTGCATTGGTTGAGCAGTTCCTTTCCTCCCATCAGAAGGGAGGGCCCCACCTGACCTCAGCTTTCTGTATATCTTTATTTCTCCATCCTCTCACCATCGTTTCCTCCAGGAACTTTGAGGGCATAGCAATTATTATGGGTGTGTCCAGCAACCTACTGACTGGACTTTCCCCATCTGAATAGTCTATAGCCCCTCAAACTCAACACCCCCAAAGCGGCCTCATCTGCTAGAAGTACGGCCTCACTGTAGGGCAGTTCTCTCCGCGCCGATAACTGAGCTGTTAGTCTGGAAGTCTGGAGTCCACCACTCTGCCTTCCCTGCTAGGCCTCTGCACTCTAGGACCTTCCTGCTTCATGAACCGCTGCACTGGCACATGGTGCTTCCTGATTGCAATGTGTCTCTACCCGTTTTTCTCCTTGGTGAATCCTAGCCCTTCCTTCAAGACCCCCGTCAAACGTCCTTTCCCTTAGACACTTCTGCAGGAAAGAGGTTCGTATCAGATTTGCAAGGTCATAACCTTGTCTGAGCAAAGCTGCTTGACCTTCAGCACTTGCCCAAGGACAGTGCTGTGACCTGCACTTGGGTCACGGCTATTGTACAAGGAGAGGCCTTGACTAAGTGTGACTCAATCATAAGCTAGCCTGTGCACAAAAATGAAACTGGGACATGGGTGAATTGTATAGCATGTAAATTTTATGCCTGCATAAAACTGTTTTAAAAACTAAGCCAGCTATAAAATGTCCAGGCATTTGGTAGTAGATAACTGAAACTGAAAGTCAGAAGGTAGATTCAGCCCGGAGAGACCCCACACACAGGCCTAAGTTTTCTTTCTTTCTTTTTTGATTTGTGAGACCGGGTCTTACTATGTAGCCCAAGGTAGCCTTGAACTTCCTAGATAGTGCAGGTTGCTTCAAAGTCACAATCCCCCTGCCTCAGCCTCCAAAAGTGCTGGAATTTCAGAGACCAAAGTTCTGAAATGCAGAATCCATGACTAAGCAAAAGAAGGCAACTCAGACAAGGATAAGTAAGAAGAGATGCCAAGAAAGAGGCCACCACTCTCAGAGACACGGAGAGAGATATTCGTTAGCAGCAATTCCTCAGCATCCATCAGTTTCCCATTCACAGGCTCTGTCTGTGGCTTTTCCCAAGAGCAGCCCTTCCTCTTCCTGTCATGATGCAGCCATGTGACTTGTACCTCAAAAAGTGGATGACACAACTCCCTAATTTCCTGAGGCAGAGTCTCTCCCGCCATGCGCCCTGGTGAGGTGGCAATCATTCAATCATTCGGGGGTGTGGTCTTGCAAAGAGTCTGCCTCTGGAGTTGGGGAGACCTGTGTTTTAAACTTCACTCACCATTAGGAACTCTAAAACCTTGGATGTGGTCTCTTCTTTGAGACTTAACTTGCATTTGTAAGTCTGTAATAACCACAATACTGAGGATTTGCTGAGAGAATATGTAATACGTCAGAACTGGGCTCAGGCCTTACTAGGTGCTCAGCAAACGTCGGTGTAAGTCTTTTCCACCTTCTCCTTCACTGGCCCGCAAATTGGTGGCAGACTGTGTACTGTGTCTTGCTTGTTTGGCATACAGCACTTTGCCTTGGCATATGAAAGGTAGTCACCAAATCATCTTTCACTTAACTCAATAATAAAATTCATAGAATCGTGCGTTCCATCCTAGTGGAACTGCCAGATGTAACAAATAAAAACTCAAGATGCCCAATTAAGGTTGAATTCCAGACAAACATCGAACAATTTTTATAGTCGGTCCACTGCATGCTTACACAAAATTATTCGTCTTTGACCTGATATCCAAACTTAACTTGAATTTATCTGGTGACTCTACATCCTGTTAAAGTCTCATCAGTTTGCAAGTTCTAAGTGCCAGACACGTATTTCTACAAAACAGACCTTGTCAGAATCAAAGAGTCAGTGCCTTTTGGAACATGTGATTGCCATTAATAAATCTAGAGACAGCAAGTGCTCATTATTTCCGAGGTGCTTCCCAGGTGTGGGGACCACATGAATGAGTCTGCCTTGGAGAAGCCCTGTTGGGTTGGCTCCAAGGTGGCCTGCTGTCCTGGGCTAATTACGCCTCGCTCCTCCTTTCACTGTCAAAAGTGACCCAGTTTGCAAGATAAATGCTTTGGCCTCCTGTGTGGCAGCCCAGATCCTCTGTAACCAGGAGTGGATTCTGCAGCTCCACAAGGCATCACCCAGCGCCACTCCCTTCCCTGCCACCTGTGCCATTTCACCCAAAAGGAAACTGAGGCTCAGGGAGCTGACACAGGCCGCTCATGCCCTGGTACTAGTCTAGCTCTCTTCTGCCCTACTCTCTGCTCGTCTCCCATTTCCTCTGCATTTCTGCACTGCACAAGGGTTTGGTCTCTGTCTCTATCTTGGTCTCTGTCTCTCTCTGGCTCTCCTACCATTCTCCCCATGTTTCTGAGTCTTCAGGCTTCATCCTCAGCCCTGAATCAGCTCCCATCACCATCTCACGTCACCCCCAATATGACTGGGTGAGTGTTCACAGTTCGCTGAACACCAAAAAAGCACCTTATCTGCATCAGCAGAGGAGCACATCCTGCTCCCCCAAAACCTGCACTGCCGGGGTCACTTTCAGACCCATGTCCCACCCACACCAGGCAGCATGGTCCTGCATCTCCCATGGAGCGTCTGCCTTGGGGGCTGTGCCATTGTCTTTGTGCAAAGGAATGTGGCCAGTGAGACCCTGAGTGCGCGTGTGGTGGGCGTGGCAGCGGCAGGAGGGACAGTGATGCTCTCAGCCCCCCTACGAGGTAGGCAGCATCATGTTATCTATTGTATGAAGCAAGAAATAAAAGTTCAGAGCGGGGACCACTAGGTCCTTTGTCAAAGTTCGTGTGTTCAAATGCACTGTGTGTTTAAAATGTGACTATCTCTGGATCTTACGCCTTGGGCAAGAGGGAAGGGTCACTGGCTGGAGGAAACAGAAAATCTCTTGATAAAATTGCTCAGAAAGGTGCCTTCAGGGTGTGCTTGAGTCCTGCGGGCTCCTCTCACGAGAGGTACATATGTGAATAAGCACTGCCCTCCGCCAGGAAGGCGCCCTTGCCCCAAGACCCTCCCGGGTCGCCATCTTGTTCTCTTGTGTCTTTCCAGCTTGGTAAATATTCAGGACAGGTGGGCTTGCGCAGGGAACAAATCCCATTCAATTTGAACTTGAACTCTGCCTCACAGACCGATGCTTCAGTCAGTCCATGAGGAAAAACAATTATTACACTTCAGCTAGCACAGTCGCTGGCTGACAAAGCCGCAGAGGCACAATGGTTTATTGGCAAAGATGGGAGGATTGAAAAAAAATCAATTTTGTTACAAATAAACAAACTATAATTCCACCTTCCTGACTAGAGAATATTTCCAAGACAAGTGAACAAGGGCATGACATTTTAGATCCCAGAAATGATTCCAGAATACTCTTTACAACACATTATCTAACATCAAGTGTCTTGGCCGGACATTCAAGGCCCTCTGAGACTGTCCCTGTCGATCATTCCTTCCTCATTACCTGCCTCTTCCCCAGAGAGCACTGGCCCCAGCGGTGATGAGCCTGTTCCTATAAACACCTGCACACACTCCTGACCCTTCTTCAAGACTGAGTGCAGCCACCCCCGTTTCCCCTACTCAATCCTCATTGCATCATTCCTTCAATACTGCAAGTACCAATTGATTAATAGGGTGTTTTGTTTTGTTTTGCCTCACAGAGCTTTTGTACTAAGCAACGTTCCCAGCCCTTTTAATTTTAATTTTTAAAATTTTGAGACATGGTCTCACTAAGTTGCTAGGTTACCCAAGCTGAGCTTGAGTTTAGTCATTCTGCTTCAGCCTCCCAAAGTGCTGGATGGCAGGCGTGTGCCACCATGCCTGGTAATTAAATGGTTGTTCTTCTCTAAACTAGCATTCATAGGACATTTACAGTGTGCAAACCATGATTCCAAGAGTTTATATAAATCACAGTCTTTAGAATACTCTCGTAGAGTAGATAAAGATTTTAATTCTGTTTTATGAATAAGGAAGTCAAACTGGGGCATGGTGGTACATGCCTGTAATCCCAGTACTGGGAAGGCTGAGGCAGGAGGATTGCCTAGACCCTGTCTCAAAACAAAACAACAAACAAGGAACTCAAGGCACAGAAAAGGGAGGCAAGTTGTCAAGAGCAATAATTTGTAAATCACAAAGCCAGGTCCAAGCAGTCTGGCTCCAGACTTTACACACTAACACCACCCTGTATGTTTCAGTCTCTTCTAGAAAACAACAGGTCCCGAGCCCGTTGCACAGAACTAAGCCTGTACACAAACCAACAAATGAAACCGCTTTCTCGACTCTCAGTGGCACCGGGCTGCTGGTGCACATCTGGTTTCCTGATGTGGCTGCTGCCATCACAAGCCCAGGAACCCGGCTGCTGTGCCCAGCTCTGGGCCGCGTCTGTCTGATACCTAAGCAGGCCCTGATCGGCACAGATGCCCCGGACACTCTTTAAAAGAACGTCTGCTTCCTCTGAAACAGGTCAGTCGCTTCGGGGGAATGACAGGTCACACCTCTGTCTCTGAAGATAGAAACTGTTCCTTCAGCCCAGAGTGACTTGGTTGGAAAAAACTGATTTCACGCTTTGCTGAGTCTGATTGTCCTTGAACACCAGAGAGCATTATCTGCCTGCCTGCGCCAGCTGAGTGCATGGGCTGCTGTGACTGAGCTGCGAGGCACAGCTGGCCCGGGGGGCAGGGGGGTGGCATCTAGGATCTGGAGCCCCTGCAGGTCTCGCAGGACCTCCAGCAGAGCAGCACTTCCGGGCAGGCAGTGTTGCCAGCACTCCTAAAGTGACTCTCCTCGCTCTTTCTCCTCCAGCCCACCTTGTTTTCTGCACAGCTGCAGACCTGTCTCCTGGGCCACTTACCTCGAGAACCCTTGGCCCTTGGTGGCCACACAGGCTCCTCGGTCTCAGCATGCCTGGAAGGGAACTTTCCTCCCCAAGCTTACTTTGCCCATCAGTGTCACCTTCAAGCAGCCTTTGCTAGACCCAGAACCCAGAGTCCCCACCATTCCATCCTCTCTGTTATATACTTTTCCTGGTCTGCTCAGTGTCCCCTTAAGGTTGTCAACATTAGATGGCCCAAGCCCCTGCCTCCAGCCCCTGTGACCTGCACGACAGGGGACTGATCAATGAATGAAAGGCCCAGCAGCCTGAAAGGGGATGACCAGGTCCAAGTGACCTTTCAGAGACCTGTCAGAGGCCCCGCCCCCTGGAAAGGGGAAGGGAGGCAAGAAGAGGAAATCAAATCCAGACAGAGTGATGGTCAAGCCAGGGGCTGAGTGGGGCAGTGGAATCAGCTAAGGTCACGAAGGAGGAAGCCCCGAAACAAGAGGGAGAAGGCACAACATGCATGCTGACCTAGCCAGGAAGGGGAGGCCTTCAAAAAAGGGACCAGCCCCTTTGAATGAGTCCAGCATGTTAGAGGAAGAACATACTGATAAGGGAGGATGAAATTCCCGACCTACTATATGTCCAGTACGAGTTCGTGTTCTCTAAAACCAAAGAATGAATTTTAGCAACAATGGAGGTTAAGAGCAGAAATATTTATTGAGAAAAAGAAAGCTTCTATCTGAGACAGACAGAAGGGGTCCTGAAGAGTTTGCCAAAGATTCTGTCTTTTCTAAGGATTTTTATAGAGTAAAACCATGAGGTGAGGCTGGTCTAAGGTGGGGAAAAATGGGAACTCGCAAGGCAGACGGGCATGAGGTGGGACAGAACTATGGTCAACCAACAAGTTTAATTGTTTAGGTGAAATTGACTAAATCAGGGACAAAAAGGGAAGTGAGTCACATAGCAAGTGAGCATTCTTACGGGTCAGTGACTCTTCCTGTAGAGGGTTGGGATGGTGACTCCTGGCTTCTCAGGGTAATCCAAACCTAATCCCTAATGTTTACACTTAGTGTGTGGTTGCATTTGTTTTGCCTTTTGTTTTGAGATCTGGCCCACAGCAAGAGGTGTGTGTCTCCTCCAAGGTCACAAGACATTTGGTCCTCTGTGTAGGCTTCCTCGAGCGCTTAGCCCTGTCTGACTGGCTATAATATTTCTAACTAGCTCAGCTGCCTGTAACAATATTTCACAGCATTTGGGGACACTTTTGTAGGAAGTCCTAGGAAAGTCAGCACAGCTCGGTAGAACCCCTTAAGGAGCTTGAATAAGCAAAGTCGTCCCAGGTCCATGGGGAGATGGTGGAGATTTGCAGTGTCCTCAGGATGAAATTGGTGGAAGTTTGTGGGGAGGGTGGGAAGCTCGAAATGGGTAAGGGAACAAGAAGTCGTCGGGTCTGAGAGCAGAGAGGACAGCAAGGCCTAATGAGCGATTTCCCTGGCAACGAATGGCCATTAGCTCTCTAGATGCTGATGAAGGCAAGACATGCAATGGACTGTGATCTCTAACATGGTGTGCTGAAACCTACCTAGTGCCCCAAAACATTCAGGAATGTCTATTCTGTAGGAGGCCTGGGTCAGCAGTAACCTAGTGAGAGAAAGAAAATGAGGAGGATGTATGAAATGCAAGGAGCTGCCAGAGCAGGTCAGCTGCAGTGCTGGCACCAAGGACCTAGAACATGTGTGAAGCTGGGACTGCTGGGACAGACGTCTTGGAGCCCTTCTTCCCGAAGTAGCAGATTTGCCTGGAGATGGGGGCCAGGGCCCCAGGTAACTGACTTCCGTGTTAGCTTATTGACATTAACAGGGGTTGCGGCAGGGAGCACTCATGGGACGCCAAGCCTTTAGGAGATTTTTTAAATTAGGTAGCTGTGGCCACAGGAGGGATGGAGAAGGAGTTGTCACAGGCTGTGGACTGAAGTGGCCTTAAGCAAAGCAGAGTAGAAAAGGTTCCCAGAGACCCAGCCAGAGGACCAAGCCAGTGCAGCAAGGCTGTGGACACAGAGGGAGGACGAGCAAAGGTACCCAGTGAGCTCTGCCTGGCTGTGCCCGCTGACCAGGGACACTCAGGTCCTCAGCAAAGCCCTGTTGCTGGTAGAACTGCTGCTGGTGGAAGCCCAGGTAACAAATCCCTCAGTGCCACCCCAGCTAGAGGCCAGTTCCGCAGTCTCTGCTTCCCAAAACTCCTTTCCTTTTTGGCCTCCTAAGGCTTCTTTCTTCGCTTGCCTGGGCCTGGTGCTCTGTCTCCTCCTTGGGTTGGGTCTCAGACTTCTCTTCCAGGGCTGGACACATACCAGTGGATGCTCCATTAAAGTTCTAGTAAAGAGCCAAAGCCTTGTGCTGTCTGCCCCCAATCCACACAAACAGTTCCTGGCTTCTTAGGTGGTTTCCTGTCCTTCTGAAAGCCTGTCCACTAGCTGGACGTGGTGATACATGCCTGATGCCTGTAGTCCCAGCACTTGAGAGGCTGGGGCAGGAAGATCTCAAATTTGGACTATATAGCCAAGATCCTATGTCAAAACTAACTAAGTAAATAACTACCCATTGCAATTTCATGCTCATATTTAAGTGAAGAAGTCCAAATTGCCAAAGCAGCAGAATCAGGACAAGTTCATGTTTCCTCAGCTTGCAAGGACTGTATTGCCTTATGTGATTCCTTTGGTAGCTCTGGGTCCAGGAAGCCACCCTGCTCCACCACGGTGGGTGACACAGCTATATTTAAAGCTGTAAGCTGTCCCTCCCAGAGTTTGCTTAGAAGAACTCTTCCCTTTTGCCTTCTATTCTCCATCTTCTTTCTTTTTTCTTCCCTCTCTTCTTCCTCCATCGATTCATCACTTACTGGTATTTTCTACCTTACTGTAACAGGTCTGGTATATCACTTCCTTCAACTAATCCTCATCACCATCCTCTGAAACAGGTACCAGTGTCCCCATTTTATATGCGTTAAGAGGCTGGTTTGTTCAAGGCTCCAGAGCTGAGAGCACCAGTTCACTTTTGTCCTAAAGCCCATGTCTTTTCTGCCATCTTGAGCTGCCCCCATCTGTTCACCCCTTATCCTATCCCCCCCACTTTCTACATAAAGCCCCACTAGATGGCTGTCTCTTAATTCATAAGCTGTTAGATTGTGTTCCTTTCCTATTTCTGGTCTTGCTTATTGGAAACCTCGATTGCTTTCTACCAGAAGATGCATTTACTATGAAGCTCAGGAAATCACTTTGTGCTTCTATGCCTGCCTCCACTGCTGCGCCATGAGCTAGGAGAAGGGGGCGTGTCATCTATGTTATCTTCGGAGTGGGACGCTGGAGACTTTTGGTTGCTGTTTTTTGGTAAAAGGAAACAGTACAGAGCATGAGGCTCACAGTGCAATAGTCACAGTCAGAGCTCATTCTCCTCCATCACATCGATTTCTTTGATCTGGAACAAGCTTACCATTCATGACTCTCAGCCCCCAAAATGAGGTGCTAAGCACATTCATTCAGTGTAGAGAAATGCACGTAAAGAGATTAGCACATTGCCGTAACAGAGTAAGTGCTAGATAGATGTTGACCTTCATCTTATGGTAGAGGAAGGGTGAATGGTGAGCAATGATTCTTTCCCTTGTGTCCGGTCTTTTAAAACCATGCAACACAATAGGCCAGGTGTGGTGATACACACCTGTAATCCTAGCTCTTGGGAGGCTGAGGTAGAAGGATCACCACAAATTCAAGACCAGCCCAGGCTATGTAGTGCGTTCAAGGCCGGTTTGTACTGCTTAGGGAGATCCCGTCCCAAAAACAACAATAAACAAACAATAACAAAACAAGACCATCCGACACGGGTACCCAAATGTCCCACACCTGGAAGTGCAATTCCTTTGGAGCTTGCTAATGGTTTCCACCTGCCTCTCACCCTGACCCCATTCACCAGTTTTGAACTCTGGTCTCTATATCCAGCCTTCTCACTCCAACCCTTTTCAGGAAGATTTTCTGTTTGATTTCCTAATGCTTGACCTGTGGATGTTCCACCATAGTTTGGGGCTTGGATGAGTCCTTTTGGTTCTTTTCAAAGCCTAAGGATGATCCTGCCATGGTTTCAACTAAGACCACCCGATCTGGCTTAATGCTTCCAATGTACTGTTTACTCATCCTCTGAGAAAAAGAATAAGGAATAAGGGCACGGGCAGGGATAGAGAAAGAATAGAGAAAAGTAAGGAGGAAGAAGGGGCATAAGTTAGTCTCTCCAAATTCTTCTCTGGATATTTATTTATTTATTTATTTATTTATTTATTTATTTTTACCATTGCCTGAACTTGTATCACTACTTCTAACCTGATTGTTATCTAATCCATCATACATGTGGTCTCTGGGATAATAGTAATAATTAGCATACATTAGTTAAGTGTCATGCAACAGCTACAGTTCAAAGCATTTCACATACACTGATTCATTCAATTCTCACTACCAAAACATGAAGTTAATAACAATGGCAGTGTCATCGCTATTTATGATGAAAAAGCCAACACACACTTGTTCATGTGCTGAAGCAACTTAACCCAAGGTCACACAGTGAGTGAAGTGCAGAATTGGTCACCCAGGATGAGGCCTCATTGCTGTCACTGCGTCACAAAGAGCAGATCGGCAGTTTTTGAGGCCTCCTGTTTGGGTCTGGTGACTACCTGGAATTACTAGATTTGGGGTAAGATCAATATTTGTACTAAGATGTCACTCGAAGCCTCTAAACACATTTTCTCATAGCAGGCAGCCAAAATCTGGGAGCCCATTGGGGTTAGACACAGGCTCAAAAGGCCCTGCTGCCTCCGCATGCTTGCATGAACACATGACAGCAGGTTAGGGGCTCCCGTCATCTCTGTGGCCCCCTTATTCTCTTACCTAGCACATGCTCACACCAGCCTGTGCTTGGAGTACATGGTGATATTCATACTGATCTCTCTTGGTAATACCAAGAGTTTAATGAAATACTATTTGTAAAAATGTCACTTTAAACACTAAGATTCTTCAAATAGAATTTATCATCCTATCTCAAAAAAATTCCAACTGCTTGAAGAAGGTTCACATCCTTGGCGAAGGTAAGCAAGCAGGAACACCACTCTCCTTTCCTGCTCCACAGAGGCACGGTCAGGCGGAGCTCCTTTGTAAGGAGTCACCATGTATCTGAAATCTCTTTGTGGTTGAAATGCTGCTTTTCTTGCTCAGACTGTGGGTCCCCGCCCTGCCTTCTCACCCTCCTACTTGTGGCAGAGCCCTCCCTGGAGCCTGGGAGCTCATTCCTTGACTTTGGTCTACAAACAAACCCGAAAGATTGGGTAGCCAGTATGGGTGTTTGTACAGAGCAGTTGAGGAAACATTCCCAGCCCAGGAGACACAGCTGGGGAGGTCAGCAGAACAATCCAGGCCTCTGGGAAAAGGCGAAGCTTAGCCCAGCAAACATGGCCTGGCCTGGGCTTGACCTCTGAATGCCACGTGTCACCTTCGGTGGAAAAATAAATAGTCTCTTTGCCTGGAATGTGCACCCCTTCTCTTGTGAACATGAGAAACAGCCAGCAATTGTCTGGGAGGCAGAGCCTGTCTGCAAGCTCTCCCCAGGCAGGTCAATACTGCCACTGTCTGCCTTGGCAGGGATGCTTGTCACTCAGCCTCCTAAGACCGAGGCTCTGGGTTTCGGGATGGGTCAGAGCTGTGCACAGAGTTCTGTGCAAGAGGAAGGGCGAAGGCCACACAGTGAGGAGGGGATCCAAGGCTCTGCTTGGCTCTCATGAAGACTACAGACAGGTGGGGAATCCAGGCCCCGGGGAGCGGGGTGCTCATCTCAGAGGCTGCTGAGATTTGGCCTAGTTCTCAGAGGTGCTGAGCAAAGACAGAGTCTTGAGGCGGGGTGGGAGAGCTGGCCTGGGTGGGTGTCAGCCTACCAAGCAGGCCCCGAGAGAAGATCACAGGCTTCTGCACTTAAGCTGTGCTTCTAAACCTCTAGGGCTATTAGCAGAAACAACGGCCTTCATCTTCAAAACTCAGTCTGATTAATTGATAACGGCTACCAGGATAATGGCTACCATGTTCTGACACTGAGTTCAAGTGTGCTACAATTAATTAGCAAGCTCTGGTGTAAGGTTTGTTGTGAAGAGTTGGGAATGTCCCAATGTATGCACCTCTGTGCCACTCCTGCCCTTGCCCCCTTCCGCATACGTCCCAAAGTGTGCCATGGTCACACCTTTCCCTCCCAGAGCGGATGGCTGCCCACCTTCCTTCACCTCCTCCCCATAGGTGAAAAACTATTCCATCACTCAAGCCAGAAAGGCAGATTCGTCACCAACTTCTCTTTTCTTGTTCCCTTCTAGATATAAATAACTTACAAATCCTTCCAGTTCTACCTTCTCAAGATCTTCTTAACCATCCTGCTCCTTCTTTATCTGCACAGCATTTGCCTGAGCTCGTCTCCACCATCCTGGGTACACTGTCGAGGTAACAGGGCTAACTTTGACCTCTTCCCGTTGGGCATCACATCCTCAGAGTCAACCCCAGAAGGCTCATGGTAAGAATCAGAGGCCCCCAAGAGCCTCCACATGGAGAGAAAGAGCTCTTCAAATGGCAAGAGGAGCTGCCTGAGAGCTCCAGACTTGGTCTCCCAGCAGCTAACATTCAAGATAGGGCTCTAGCTTTCCCCAATCCCTGCACATCCCTCCCTATTCCATTTTGTCTGTCTGTTTTACACACACACACACACTTCGCTAATTTATCTCCTAACTACCCTCTCTGGCATCCTTATTCAGGTATTTGGAGTAACTAGTTCAAGATTTTCTTTTCTTTATTCTTTAAGCTTTGAGTTTTAGGAAAGTTCCTTTTTTCTTTTTCTTTTTTTCCAATTCTCTCATTTTCTGACCTGATCACTTCGTTTCCCTAGAAGAAAGCTCGAGGTGGAATCTGGGTGACTCCTACTGGCCAATTGGAAATGAGACAGCAGCCCAAGGAACTCAGGCATTTCTTTACTTGGAAAGCCAGACCTCAGCAAGTCGTCTGCCCTGGTCAGCAGAAAGCCGTTAGAATTTGTCCCAACCAGCTACAAGGGATGATTTATTCCCTGGAGCAATGGAATGAACTTTGGAGGCATGAAAGAGAAACAACAGCATTTTGTAATAAGCCTGCAGATGCCCTTGCCCTGGAGCAAGGGAAACTCAGTGACTACGGCATTAAGCTGTCAGACTGTGAGTGCAGTTGGGTCAAATGAAGGTAACCCTTGCACAGGGCCAGGTTGCCAGATTCCGAGGAAGGCTAGAGGTGACTGGTGAAGGACAAATAGAGCAGCTTCTGGAGACACACATGAGGAGAGAGCCAGGGAGACCATGTGCCATTTTTAATCACCAAATCCAAGGTGTTGACTTTTATTTTAGTTTATAAACATGGAACACAATGTTTGTGTATTGCATATGGCAGGAAAAGTAATTGCTTCCAGGATTTTCAATAGACTTACTATCTGTTTTGATCATTTAGTGCCAGCCTCATCCTGAAGCAGGAGGAGCGACAGACAGAAAATACTAACAAGAAAAGCCTAAGAACATGCACAGAGAGGGATGGAGGAGGATCAGAAATACTGAGATTCATTAGAAAGCCAAATGGTGTCTTCTCTAGGTAAAAGTTGAGTGGATTTGTGAAATAATTAAAAATCTTTAAACCACTGAAATACTTTTTCTTTTTGTAAAGAAAATTCTTTCAATGTTCTCCAGGGAAGATATCCCCAGTCCTTGAGAATGGCTCAGATAAACCCACTATGAAACCTCATTGCCTCCTGCACTTTCCCTCCCACATACTCCTTGTAATTTTTAACCACACATCTGTAGGTTTCATCCTGTGCTTAATATCTAGTCCCTCATTAGACTGTACAGAACCAGGTGGCCTTTTTTCCTGCTCTATCCCCAGATCCCTTGCCTGAAACATAATCTAAACTCACAGGGATTGCCATAATGATGACGATGATGGCATGGTGGAAAGAGAGGAAGGTTTGAACATGGCGAGTAATGGAGTGAAACACTGTATTGGTCAGCTTTCCCACTGTTGGAAAAAAAAAAACAGCCAACACCTGCAACTTAAAGGAGGAGAGGTTTATTTGGCTTACAGTTCCAGGGTTTCAGTTCAAGGCCAGCTGGCTCCAACACAGGAACATCGTGGTGGAGCAA
Source organism: Dolichotis patagonum (assembly GCA_004027295.1). Classification (NCBI taxonomy): domain Eukaryota; kingdom Metazoa; phylum Chordata; class Mammalia; order Rodentia; family Caviidae; genus Dolichotis; species Dolichotis patagonum. Next base: position 51,155 of record PVJX010006330.1, read on the forward strand.
AGCTGATCACTTCATGGAAGCCAGCAGAAGAGGACCATTAGAGATGTACCCCCAAGGCCACACCCCCAGTGACCTCCTCTCCCACCTGGGCCCCACCTTCCAACAGCACTTCCAGTTCTGAATGCTAGTGGATTAATCCACCAGTGAAAATAGCACCCCCATGATCCAAGACCTCTTCAGAAGTCTTTTAATATAGTCAAAGTGACAGCTAAGATTAATTAGCACAAACTTGGTAGGACTATAGATTAAAGGTCCAAATAAGGATGATGGATAATTACAGCCTGGGCTCTAGAATGTTGGCAGGTGATGGGAAGCATAGAATTGAGATTTAAGAGGAGTTATAGTTATTGGTAATGACAAGATCTGCATGGCGTTATCTTGTAAGAGTTGGAAACTGAAGTTGTGTGGAGAACACCAGAGAAAGTGAAGAGATAAATACCCAAGGCCAGTTGTGGGTGCATCTTCTACAACAATACTGGTATGAACAAGATGATTGCTAATGTCAGATGTGGAGAACTGGGGCCTTCAATGAATGATGAGACAGGGAAATCTACGTCAACAATAAAGAGAAATAGCAGGTAGCATAGTGTGATGACATAAGTTTCTTCCATTTTCCCAGCAAATATTGACTGAATGCATACTATATGTGAAGCTCAGCGTTTACTATGAATAATACAAATAAGAGTAAATTATTGTCCGCTTTTCAGGAAGCCTATAATTTCCTGCCTATAAATATAAGTAACATTGAAAGGCATTCACAGACTAGAGCATTCTTGATGATGTTAGTTTGTACCAACTATAATGCTAGTCCTTTACGGATACAAAGACTCATGGACCTTGACTTCAAGAAGTTTATGACATAGGGAAAGAGACAACATAAAAAGTTATATCTTAGTGGGATAAATGGGGGTATTAAGGTGCAGACATCACATCAAGGGGAATAGGAAACTGTCCTAATCAAGCCTGAGGAAAGAGGATCAGAAGAGATTTCCTGGAAATGCATGTGACTGATTTTAATTCTGAAGGATGGGTAGAAAGGCACAAGGGTGGGAAAGACAGACTACGGCTTGTACTTAGAGTGTAATGACAATGGCACACTTCACTTGGGGTTCAATCAGAGTGGCAAGTCCACACCCCAGCTCGCCTGCCCCCATTCTCATAACAGCACATGATGTTCCTTCTTGCAAAACCCCAAACTTGCTCCCATCTTAGGGCTTTTGCCTGCTGGTCCTTCTGTCAGCAGTTGTCTTTCCTTCCACATCTGTCTTCTTTGGATCATACAGTTGTCCATTCACATGTGACCTCAGAGAGGTTCTTCTTCTGCCTCCACAAATCCTTTTCTCTTTTCCTCCCCACTCATTTCCTTCACAGAGTTTGCTGTTCTCCAAGGTGCCCTCATTTACCTCTTACCCCTTTCCATCAGAGTGGAGGACCTAGGGGGAAATTTCTGCTTTTTGTCTTTATTCATTGTTACCTCCAGTATCCAAGATTGGGTCTGGCACAAGGTCGGTGCTTCATAAATACCAACTAATGGGCTGAATAAAGGAATGTTTACAGTTGCACCGCCCTGTCTCAGTGGGCTCTGGATAGAGATATGGTCAGAGTCCTTCAAACCTTTAGCAAGACACAGGTTGACCTATTTTTATATGAGAAGGCACTCAAGATATTTTCTCTAATATGAGTTATTCTGATTATATAATGATCCCAAAAAATGAAACTAGGCTTATGACAGTATATTAAAAAGGTAATTTTCCAAACCGCAGATCCACTTAAATAAAACATGGCAAACAATGGTCCTCTTATAAATAGGTTTCCATAGAAGCTATTGCACACAACAAAAAGCCACCTGTTCTTACCTAAAATATTTTTAGAGATTTAATTTTAAGTGGAAATTTTAGAGTGCCACATTCTCCGGCATTATTGAGGTCAATAAGATGACTCAGCATTTGGCAAAGACCGGAAGAAGCCATACCCTGATACCATGGCTGTAAAGCCGTGTTTCCCAAAATAGAACTTCTCCAGTGGAGTCCAATGGGGTGAGAGCTCCTTTCTACAAAACTGGGAGTGTGGGAAGAGCAAGAGCCATGAACCAGAAGACATTAACATTTTCCAAATTGTGTTCCAGAGAAGCCTAGAGTGCCTCAGCTAGAACGAAAGCTGGGAGGGTGTGGGAGAGGGTGGCATTCTGTCAAAATAAATCTGGTTTTGTAGCTATTAAATTATCTTCAACAGGCTTCTTGCCTGCAGGATTTCCATCTTTCCAAATTTCCACTTGAGATGGGCCTGAGCCGGAGGCAAGCTATCCTAGTTACTCTTTTGATTTCAATGTTCCCTAAGAATCATTTGCTAATATGGGTCACAGTGCCTATGATAGTTGTATGTACCTGCGGTGGAGAGGCGAGAAGAGTTGGAATTTAAGCAGACTTCATGTTAACTAAGCTGGTTCCCCTGACAAAGGCTTTCCATCCAACCTTCTCCTGCTCCCCTTAATTCATTTGGCTAGAAGCCAACTCTTGACATAAGAATTTCCCTGTCTAAAGTCTGGAGCCTTTTTTTCTTTTAATTCTATTTGGCTTGAAAACTATTATCACTTCTCTTTTGATTAGCATAAATTTGAGTTGAAAAGATCCTTTCCCTTTCTTTTCAGGCAGCTCTAGAGCCGAGGTTTTCAGAGAGGTGGGGTGAGGTACCAGCTTGGTACTATAAAATCTAACTTAGAAGTTAAAATATACATGGGATATGTATTGCATTTTGTTACTGAAAGATTTCCTTTAAAAGTCTTTTAAAGGGTCCATGTTCTTTTGGTATTGACTGGAGCAGTGATGGGCTGGAAGCACCTCAATGTACAAGTCACAGCAGCTCTGAGAGGTGCTATGCGTGGACTACTTAGCACGTTGCGATTTGAATGAAAGCTGCTGTCTTGGGACAAAGACATCATGGTGCTCTCAGAGAGTGGATCTCCTGGCCTCCCGATAAACCACGAGGAGAAAAATAAGACAACTCTATAATGCAAAAATAGAATATAGGTTTCATAAGAGAGGATCAAAAGCATATGTGGGTACAGAGAAGAAATACATGATTGGGTAAGTGTGCAATTGGGAAGGACTCCCTGGGCTTGAAGGATGGAATTCACACCTCCGAGGTCAAAGGGAGGAAGAGGGAAAAGGCAGTGGATCAGAAAATTTCTGTTTTGGGCATCAGGTGGGGTGAAGTGATCAAGACAGATAAGGGCAGATGGGGCAGATGAGTACAGCATGGGTGTGTGCGATGTGACTCAAACTGGGAGAGCCCCCCCCCAGTCCCATTCTTTGTTTGATTGCAGAGGGTGACAGCCACAACTGAAGACTTTAATCTTACGGATCTTAGAATCTGTCAAATCTATGTTTGAACTCTCACTATGTGGTTTCACACAAATTACATAATGCTTTAACCGTCCATCTCTCCAACTACAGGCTAAGTATAATAACACCTTTCAGGAGCATTGTAACGAGTACACAAAATTGGTGGTCACAAGGTGTCTTAATCCATTTGTGCTGATATAACAGAATACCTGAGACTGGGTAATTTCTAAAGAATAGAAATTTGTTTCTCACAATTCGGAGGCTGGACAGTGTAAGATGACAGTTGCAGGCATTTGATTTGGTGATGACATTTTTGTTTTGTCCTCACATGACAAGGCAGAAGAGCAAGAGCACAAGACCTTATGAAGGCTTTATAAAACCATGAACGAAGGATGGATGCCAACAGACTGGGTCTTAAAAACCCTACCTCTTAATGCCATCACATCGGTCACACTTGAAGTTTGGAAGGGATGTGTGGTTTAAAGCACAGCTGTAAGGTGTTGGCCCAATGCCTGGCACAAAGCAGGTACACAGTAACTCCTCACTGGTCTAGAATGACGGACACAGCAGAAATTGTAGAAATTAGATTATAAATATTTTTTCAGATTTTTCCAAAATTAGATTTTAAAATCCTGCTGTGTCTCAAAGATAAATACATGTCCTAAGCACCTCTTGCTGGTATCTGCCACAAATACCCAGAAGACAGTTTTTTGTGGTATTTAATTTAAGCTATGCACCTTGAGTACCCGGACAAATGCTTTCTGGCACACCTAGTTTAAATCTCTCTACTCTTGACTTGTTACTAGAAGCAATTTAATTTCTAGTAATTCAAACATAGGCCATACAAACAATTTTTTATTGGACTCAAAAATTGTATTACTGAAGTTTTATTTTATTTTATTTTATTTTAAAGAGAAAATTTCATGACAAGGTAACAAGAGGATAACAACAGTTAATATGTTAAGTATTGTTATCTTTAAATTAGTTACTCAGAGTGCAAGATATAAGCATTTAACTGTCCAAACAGTATTAGTACAAGCCTTTATTTTCAATGAACTAGGAAAAATTAGCAGTATAACTATCTTAACTATCTTGAGTGCATATATATATTTTTTTCTTTTCCCTTCCTTCTTTTCTCCTTTCTTCTATCCCAGTTTCTCTTTCCTTTTGAACAGTTTCTTCCCATTTCACAATATCTACTGTACCTTTTAGACCTTATTTATTTTTCAGTTCTCACAGTAGGGAGACAATACAATGTTTGCACATGTGCATGTGGTTTATTTCACTTAACAATATGGTTTCAATTTGCATCAATTTACCTATAAAAAATGTCCAGTTTATCCTTATTTATGACTGAGTAGTACTCCATAGTATAAAAAGACCACATCTTTTTTATCCATTTCTCAGTTGATGGGCATTTGTGTTCTTCCCAAGATCTGTCTATTACAAATTGTGTTACTAATAAACATGAGTGCACATCTGTTGCTATGGTATGATGTTTTTAATTTGTTTGAGAAGATACCCAGAAGGGAAATAGCTGGGTCAAGTGGGACTTCCAGTACTAGTTTTCTGAGGAATCTCCACACAGATATGCACAGCGATTGCACCAGTCTACACTCCCATCTACAGTGGAGAAAGGTTCCTTTTTCCACCACAGTCCCACCAGCATTTGTTATTGGTTGATTTCTTGATAGTAGCATTCTGTCTGGGGTAAGACAGAATCTCAGTGTTGTTTTAATTTTCATCTCTTGAATGACCAATGATTTTGCACATATTTATTTTCTGTTTGTATTTCTTCATCTGAGAAGTGTATATTCATCTCAGATGCCCATTTTTGGACTGGGTCTTTAAATTTGGGAGGTCTAATTTTTTTGAGTTCTTTATAAGTTCTCAATAACAATCTTTTGTCTGAGGAACAGCTGGTAAACATTTTCTCCCACATTGTGGGTTGTCTCTTTATTCTGTTGGTGGTTTTCTTTTGCTATGCAAAAACTTTTTAATAAGGTGAGATTCCACTTGTTGATTCTTGGTGATAGTTCCTGTGCAATCATGGCTTTATTCATAAAGTCTTTGCCTACACAAATGACTTCAAGGCTTTTACTTATTCTAGCTTCCAGAAGATTTAATATTTCTGTTTTAATATTTAGATCTTTGATCCATTTCAACTTTAATTTAGTATATGTTGAAAGATTTGGGTCCAATTTTAATCTTTGGCATATACAGAGTCAGTTTTTTCAGTACCATTCATTAAAGAAGCTATCTTCCTTCTAGTAATTATGTTTGGCACCTTTGTTAAAGACACAGTAGCTGAGTATGTCTAAAGTTGTTTCTGTGTCCTCTAAATCTGTTCTATTGATCTTCGAGTCTATTTTTTGTCAGTACCACACTGTTTTTATAACAGAGGCTTTATAGTATAATTTCAAATCAGGGATTGTGATGCCCCCTGTCTTGTCTTTGTTGCCCGGAATTGCCTTTGCTATTCTAGGTCTCTTCTGATTACAAATGAATTTTAGGATTGTTCCTCTAATTCTGTGAAATATGCTGTTGGAATTTTTATCAGAATTGCATTAAATCTGTATAACAGTTTTGGAAGTATGGCCATTTTCACTATATTGGTTTTCCTACCCAAAGACAAAAGATGTCTTTTCATTTTCTGATATCTTCTTCAATCTCCTTTTTCAGAGTATTGTAGTTTTCAGTATAGCAGTCTTTTACATCCTTAATTAATTGAATCATAGATTTTTCTTATTTTTGCATGCCATTGTAAAAAATGTTGTTTCTCTATTTCCCTCTCACTGTGTTTGTTATTTGTGTACAGGCAGGCTATTGATTTTTGAGTGTTGACTTTGTATCCAGCTACACTACTTAATTTGCTTATTAAATATACCAGTTTTTTAGTGGACTATTTGGGGTCTTCTATGCAGAGTATCATCTGCAAATAATGATAATTTAACTTCTTTATTTTCTATCATTATTCCTTTTCTTTCTTTCTCTTCTCTAATTGCTCTAGCTAAAGTTTCCAGGACTATGTTGAATAAGAGTGGAAACAGTAGACATCCTTGCCTTGTTGCCAATTTTAGAGAGTAAGCTTTCAGTTTTTGTCCATTTAGTATGATGTTTGCCATTGTTTTGTCATAGATATCTTTTATCAGGCTGAGATAAAGACCATGTGTTCCAATTTTATATAGAGTTTTTATCATGAATGGGTGCTGGACTTTGTCAAAAGCTTTTTCTGCATCTATTGAGAAATTAGTGCATTGCAGACTAAGAAAACAATACAAAGAATCAATCAATCAAAGAGTTGGTTCTTTGAAAGATTAAATACTGTTGATAAAACCTTATCCCACCTTATCAAAAGAAGGAAAGAAGAGACTCAAATCCAAACAGTTAGGAATGAAAAGGGTGAAATCACAACAGACCCTGCTGAAATTCAGAAGATACCTACTCTGAAAACTTATATTCTAATAAGATGGGAAATACAGAAGAAGTGGATAAATTCCTAGATACATATGAATTACCAAAGCTGAATCAAGAAGATATAAAAATCCTAAATAACCCAATAGAAATCAAGATGTGATGAAAAATCTATCAACAAAGAAAAGCCCAGGTCCTGACAGATTCACTGCTGAATTCTACAAGAAATTTAGAGAAGAGCTAACACCACTACTCCTTAAACTCTTTAATGAAGTTGAAAGGGAAGCAATATTTCCAAATTCATTCCTGGAAGCAAGCATTACCGTGATATCAAAACCAGAGAAGGACCCCACTAAGAAAGAAAATTACACACCAATTTCTCTAATGAACGTAGATGCAAAACTCCTCAGTAAGACACTAGCAAACAGAATGCAGCAAATCATCAAGACAATTATACATCATGACTAAGAGGAATTCATCTCAGGGATGCAGGGGTGGTTCAACATATGATCGATATATCTGGTTGTAGATTTTTTTGATCATGACTAATTGGAGTTCTATATGCCTCACTTATTTATATGTCAAATTCTTTTTCACTACCAGGGAAGTTTTCTACCATGGCATGTGTCAACAGATTTTTTATATCATTTGTGATAGCTTCTGCTTTTTCATTGACTCCAATCTATATTAAATTAGTCTTACTTCTCTCATTTGCAGCTTCTGGATTGATTGCTCACAGTCCCTTGCTATTTTTAAGAAATCTTTCTTTTCATGATCACTAACTGCAAGCCTGTCTTGTATATCTGAAATCCTGTCCTAACATTGGTTTAATGTGCTGCAGATGCTTTCAGTGGAATTTTTATTCTCCTGGATATCTGCTTGAATCTGCCTCATGGATTCCCTTTCTTTCCTATGCTGAGTATTCATGGCTTTCCTAATTTTCTTAAGCTCCTCTAGTTTTTGTCTGTGTCTGCTCTAGTGTCACTAAACACAATTTTCATTGTGGGCACCATCTCTGCAGTTATCTGAGAAATTATCTCTGATTTGACTTTTTCTAAAGCCTCATTCAATTGCTTTATTATTACACCTTCAGAGAGGCCAGCTGGGTGGCTTTTGGATTGCCCCACCTCATTCCCCTCTAGGTTTACCTTTGGTGAACTGGATGTCTGGGGTTGCATCTTGCTTAAGTGTCTTCTCATTTTTTTTTCTTCTTTTGGTTTAATTCCTGCAGTGATACTGTAAATTGCCTATAGTGGGTTGCTTTATTGCTGATATTCAGAACCCTTAGGAAATGACTACATCTTCTAGGTGTAATTGGTTTTTGGGTTTGCAGTCTGTTGCAAGATCCTATGTCCTCAATTTATTGCTGATGAAAAGCTGTTGCCTTCTTGGCTCAGTCCCTGGTCCTTTGGCACTGTGTCACAGTATTCTGTATGACCCTTAGTCAATCTCAGTCTTGGAATACAAAGAAAAATAACTATGTAGAACAATTATGTCTCTTTAGTAATAGTACCATCAGCAATAACAGTATCATCAAGCACAGCCTAGAAAATGACAAACTGAGGTAGCCATTAATTTGCCACCTTTAACCATATGAACCATGTTTGTGATTATATAACAAAATCTAAACAGACAGGAAAATTATATGCAGTATATAAGTCCTTCATACATCTAAATTATCCGCAGGGGTTAAAATTTAAAAGGGGTTAGGGAAAAAGTAGAAGAAGAGGAAGAGATTAGAAGTAAGACTGGAAGACAAAGGGGGATCATACTGACTTTGGGAAACTGGTGCAGAAGACTGCAGGGAAAGGGAAAAGGAAGAGATAAGAAGAATGGAACAGAACAACAAACACAAAAAGGCTAGAAACCACATTCACATTCATACAAAAACAAGATCAAACAACGAAAGAGAAAACAAAACAAAACAAAACCACAACAATAAAACAAATGAGAGAGAGACAGAGATAAGTCCCCTTCCAGGTTTGTCTCTGCTGTTTGTTATTGTAGACAATGTGTGGAGACACAATCTGTGTTGATTTATCTCAGCAAGCCAGTAGTAGCTTTTTGGCAGGGTAGTGGATAATCTCAGCAAGCCTGCACCTTCCAGCTAAAAGCAGATTCATTCAGCTTACAGCCACCAGTGTACCTTCCACAGGCCTAAGCCCAGCAGGAAGCACTAGATGAAGTCGGCAGCAGCTCTGACTTCTGAGCTCAGCCGGCCCACCTGCAAGATGGCTCCCAGCCAATCACTCTCTCACAGGAAGTGACTGAGTCCTCACACTCAGCGCCAGCGAGTGCAGTCCTTTACATATACTGTTCCCCTCCACTGCTGTGTCTCTCTGTGTCACAAGTTGTCACCATGGGTCTGCAGGTTTGAATAGCTCCTGTTGTGCAATGAGTCCCACTGCTGACTGCCTCCTTCTTCTTCACTGAAGTTTCTCTCTTCACTATTTCTGTGGGGTTCAATTCATACTTCAGATTCTTCTGGACCCAGGGGACACCCTTCCCTCCTTCTTGTCTTCCTCATATTGCTATTTCCAGTGTCTGGATGGCAACACTCAGAGAAGCTCTTTCTCTGCTACTTACCACACTGACATCTTGCTGCCTGTTTATTACAAACCTTAAAGGTAACAAAGGTGGTAAAAGTCAAAGGTGCTATTTGTGAAAAGGTCTATTTGTCTCATGATGGTAAACACAAGCAGCGATTAGCCAGAAATAATTCAGAAAAAGAACTGAAATCATTGTTTGGAAAAAGCTTGTACTAAAAGACCAATTATATTACTTAAAAAATTAGTGTACAAAACAAGGGTGAGTAACACTCAAAAACATCTACCCTTCAATGGAATGTTTGTTTCTCCAGAAAGCTGCATCTATGACAATGGCATTTTATAGCGGATGGTGTCTGAGAATTTAGGAATTCTGATATTTCCCTGCTTGGGTCCAGATCCCCTTTCATTGTGATTCCGCCTTGTCACGTTCACTGACCCCATGCTGATCTACACCCCTTCACGGGACACCAGTTACACTCTCATACCAGAATCTCTGCTTTGCCCTCTGCAGCTGCTCGAAGTTCTGTTTTCAGTGAGTAGCGTAGAGAGGACCCACATCACGGAGCTACCATAGCAGGGCAGAAAGGTTGTGCTAAAGACAGCTTGGCTGTGTACTTCCAGTCTGACACAAGCCCCGCCACTTGCTATGGGCCGACCCCCTACTCCCTGCACTCATTTCAGGTAGCCAGCAGACCTCTGTAGGCATTTGACTGTGTGACCTTGCTCTATGCACCTGCCTAGGCCCCTGACTCCCATTGTTCACTTGGATAGTTTATTTCTGACATGGTCTCTGGGATGCTCGTCCCTGGCTGCCTCTTCCTGAGCCAGCTCTTGACTCCCAGGCCCCGGTCTCAGTCCTCCTTGGCTCCTCCATATCTGACATGGTCTCTGGGATGCTCGTCCCTGGCTGCCTCTTCCTGAGCCAGCTCTTGACTCCCAGGCCCCGGTCTCAGTCCTCCTTGGCTCCTCCATATTTGAGTGCCTGGCCTGGGTAGTCAGCCTGCTGGTGCATGCCCAGATTTCCTGCTTGAGCACAAAATGTCAGCACGGAGAGGACGGGTGCTCAGACACTCTCTAATCGATGCACTTTTTATTACCTTGTCTTCTAGATATGCCTAAGGATAAAAGTCTGCTAGACACAGAGCTTCCTTGGTCATAAAGGAAAGATTGCAGAAAAGACAGCTTTTCTATTTCTTTTCTTCATAATTAAAGTGTTCTTTGGCCAATAGTAAATCTATGGGGACTGAATAACTAATGAAGGCAAGATTGTGGGGTAGAAGCCTTGGCTCTTTCATTTATTTCAGTCTCACCTCGTTAAACTTTTTAAAAGTAACCTAGAAGGAAGAAAAGAAGGAAGGGAAGGGAGAAAGCAGATGTTCAGTCCTCATCCTCACCCCCTGAGCTCTTCCTCTGTGACCTCTAGAGATCAATCACAGATAAAGTGCAGGTGCAAAAATAAGGGCCACCGCCCCCTCCACCCTCTCTTCTCAGCCTCTTCGGGAGGCAGGACCAGTGACCAGACTTGGGTCTGGTGAGGCCTTTTCTGTGGGTGATCCCTTGAGCTCCAGAGGACTGAGGAGGCCCAGGGAAATGAGAAGCTGGCTGCTTGGATTCAAAGCAGCCCTTGACTTTAGTGGGGGTGCCGAGCGGACTTTGCCTCCTGTCACACAGATTAGAAAAGCCAGGGTGGCAGCAGGAGTAGATTTGAGGCTGACTCCAAGTTAGTAATCAAGAGTGAAGATTTGGGTCTGTGTGGACTCCCCAGATAACTAAAAGGGTGAAAAGGAGACTGGAAGAGAGAAAATGCTAATGATTCCAGTTTCGGGATGTGTATTGATTGACTAATGAGCTGATCCTCTGGTGACCCATTCAGTAGCTACAAGACAACCCAGGAGGCTTTAGCTGTGATGCTTTTTTAAAAGTTGCTTTAATCATGAGCCACAGTAAAGCCCATAGCGCTCACTGAATATCCACGACTGGATAGGATTGACCGTCTTTAAAGAAGTGAAGACAAAGGAAAAGAAACCTTGTCTCCTTTGATTTGTGAGCCCCAGTTTGTGCTGATGCTTCTCTTCAAAGACTATTTTCCCATTTCATGTCTGTTGCTTTATTTTCCGGTACCTGCTTAGAAATAACCTTGTCTTTCCGGTACTTAGTGATACCACATAAATCCTTTTGCCTTTTCTAAGAAACCACAGGACTCCGCTGTGACAACCTTCTCGAGAGCCCGGGCTCCAGCAGCACAGCCAGGCACCGCCACCTAGTCTGTGTGGGGAGAAAAACTTAATGAGCTTTCTCCCCGGATGGAATTTGTAAAATAGGATTTAATTGGGGCTCAACAAACTCCACTTTAAAATTCCTCACACATCAGCCTCAGCTCACGGGTGACAACAGTCTGCATTTGCTCTGATTTGTAACGAAATCCTACAGATACAGCCCAGAGCCCTGGAGAGAGGGCAGCCATGGAGACTCCCGCGGGGCCTCTTGCTCACCACGCTGTCCCAAGCCACGCCCAGAGAGCCCTCTACCAACAAAGGAAGCAGGAAGTACCGGGAGAGCAGGTGGAATTCTGGGCAGAATTAGAAGATTTCTTTGAACGAGGAGATTAATGTTCAGATTAACGGCTGGCCAGTGCCTACTGGCTGCCTACTACCCTGACGCAACCGTAGAAAATGGTGCTAGCACTGCAGGTTAATGGCAGAAGCGAAATCAGATAGCAGTTGCTGAAGCTCTTGAGAGCTTAGTGGGAACGCCTGTCCGACCCAGAGGTTCACCACTGCATAGGGTGGGGCTCTGCAGAAACCACAGACGCTGTTGCTCTCAGGGGAGGGGCGGGAGCGTCACCCTTTGGAGTAAGCCCGATACTATGAGTGGCGCTCAGGAGATAACTTCAGTATAGATCCCTGAAGCAGGGGAAGAAGGGCAAGGAGACGGTTGAGGGGGGTTACTTAGATGACAGATCTTTTTCTCACCAATCGGAAGTGGAGAGCATATCTAGAATCAGGATAGTAGTTGGTTTTGGTCTCATGTGCCAACCTGGCCCGTTGGTAGTGACTGCCTGGAAGACTACACGGAGAAGTTTCTGTTTTGTCCAGGCTCTGGGGAGGAAAGCCAGTGGGTACTGACTAATGATTAGGTACCATGATCTGAACTGGACAGCAAGTTGACATGCATCCTGCAGATGGTGAGTTAGGACACATTAGGGTGGTGGCCAGTGAGCCAGCTGCCTCAGAGACAGCACAGGTAACCTGACACAGAAGGTGCTTCATGCCATGATCTGTAACGGTCTCCATGCCACGCTCCTAGCAGCTTCTCCAGCACTGTGTCCCATCCAGTGCCAATGTCCCGTCTTATACACTGGTCCTGGGCAGGTGGGGAATCCATGGCAGAGACCCTTAAAGTTCTGCTCCTTCTGGGACCAGGACGGATGTCCCAGCACACACTGGCAATGCTGGAGGGCAGGGGCTTAGAGCCGCAGAGTTCCCAGCGCGAGCAGCAGAAGGGCAGGACAAGTGGGCCAGTAATACCGCGGGAGCTGGCTGCGGCCAGGGCCCTGCTAAGGCTCCAGGCCAGAATGAACATGCAGAGAGAAGGGTGATTGGGGATGCTGAGGCCCATCTCTTGTCATTGCAGAAAAGCCACCAGATGGGAAGAAAAGGGGTAACGTTGAAGCTTCCTTGGTGGAGGAAGAAGTCAGGTATTTCTCCGAGCAGTGCACAGATAGAGCAGTACAGAACACACAGACACATAGCGTGGAGGAGGTCGACTCTCGCACACAAGGTGGGACTCTGCAGTCCGCATCCAAGCTATGGGAACCGCAGATTCATTTGATTCTCAGTTTCCTGCATGTAAAGTGGGAGCCATAATATGGAGACCACTGGGCAACTGTCTCATTCCTTGAACATTTTATCATGTCTGCTAAGTGCCAACTACTGACATGGTTACCTGATATTCAAAGCAAATCTTACCCTAGAGGATCTCACTAGTCCAGCAATGTAGACAGAAAAACAGAAAGACAGCAAAGAGGAGACACCTGACTATTTTTCTTGCTTTTCTCTCTAGATCTTCCTTCCTCCTTGTCTCCCTCCCTTCCTCTGTCCTCCTTCTTTCTGCCCTCCCTCCTTCCCTCCTTTCCTCCCTGTTTCTCTCTCTCTCCTTTCCCTTGGGGATTGAACCAGAGAGTCTTTAGTTTTTGCACTGAGTCACAAAGCTGCTATCCAGCCACCTTTTTTTAAAATTAATTTTCTATCTTGAGACAGGGTCTCACTGAGTCCTTCAATTGCCTACCCTGGGCTCAAATTTGTGACCTTCCTGTTTCAGCCAACTAAAAACCTGGGATTACAATATGTGCCACCACATTCAGTGCTTTCCCCATTTTTGAGTGTATACTTTATGACACACACTTTCATATGGATAATGATTGGAAAGGAGACTAGCACAGAGCCTGGAACACAGTTGGCTTTTAAGAATCAGGGGATAAATCTGGATCTGACAAGGGCACCTTTCAGGAGGCACGGAAGTTGGCAGGGAGGGAGGAGAAAGGAAAGGCAGCTCAGGTTCCTGGCTTACCCACAAAAAGAGCTGCTCAGGTCTCACCCTACAGCTCCCCCTCCCCAATTTGCCATATGTATCTGCTTTGTTCCTTCTTCTCCTTTGACAATATTATCCAGGAAGATTTTTCTAGGTGTCGTCTCCGCTGTGATTCCCCATATGAAACAACACCTGAGCGGAACCCACATATGGCAGGCCCCCCTTCCAGCCCCTGTTCTGCTGCTATCATCACTGAATCAAGATAACCAAGTGACAAGGAAATAGCAGGGGTAGTGCTCAAATTAACAGCACAGAAATTCAGGCCGGGCAGATAAGCCAACTGTTTTGCTAGCAGAAAGAACACTACTGAGCGTCTGTGACACCTAGGAAATGCATATGAAACAGCTTTGCCAATAGGTGAATAATCAAATTGTTCTGAATAATCCAGTCCAGTGTTTTCTTGCTTCTTCTTCATGCTAATTTATTCTGACATGGCTTTTCAATAATGGAACCCTGTTCCCGCAGAATCCATTTCATCGAGATTTTCCATATTAAATTGGAGATGGAAGTGTCGTGGAGAATTAGATTACTTGTCCTCATTCGGGTGCTTGGCATTCCTGGGAGGGGCTTCTGCCTCACAGTGGATGACCACATGGCATTAATTTGAGAGGAGCGAGTGCAGCTTCCTCAGCAGCCCGGGCGACTGTTTTGATAGTGCTCTTTCCATCTCATCTAAGCTTCTTGCCTGCATGGACTTAATTTGCTCTTTGCCTTGTGAAATTTGTTCATTTTCGAAGCATTTTCAGGCCTAATCCTTACCACCAGGGTAAAAAATCTAGTGTAAACATGGGCCTCGGTGACAAGAACATGTGTCGTATGTCTCATTCTGAAGAAATACTTTCAGGGAACACCAAAACTTAAGCATCCGAAGTGGAAAGACAGCTGAACAAACACACATTTGGGTAGGGCCTCCTGGGCACAGGCTTGTGCTACAGGTTGCAGATACTACAAGGGAAGAAATTTCAGCCCCCAGGAGCCAAGGCCTCGTGTGGGAATTCTCCAACTTCAGCGCGCCTGAGAACCAGACGGAGGAGTGTGTAACAAGTGTGGGCTTCTGAGACCTACTCTCAGAGATTCTGAATCATCTGTCTCCCCTGGGATGTTAGTTGCTAAAGGAGAATGTCTATGGTACATGGTACAGTTTCTGTAGATTCCCTATAATAGTCTTGGGTTGCCATCAGCATCTTTCCTGAGAATACCTTCTTTCCCAAGCCTCTTGGAAATATCTTAAATATAGGACACTCTTTCCAAAAGTCATTCACACAATGTTTAATTTGCATCAAACCATATTAGTTTAGTAATTGCTATAGAGTAGGCATCTCAGTAGCCTTGAAGTTATTGATTGTACTTTCATCTACTACATCAGCTTTCACCAATTCCACAGAACCATGTCTTCAACTCTCAATAATTTACTTCTCCCAGGATCTGTTTCTAAATAATAAAAGTAATAACAGTAACAATGATGATAATAAGACACAACCCCCGGCAACCTGACGAGGAGCCAGGAAGCACTTGGCATGTTCCGTCCCATTGGATTCTCACAGCCACTCTAGGTGACACACGTGACTACCCCCCCCACGTAGATGAGCTGTGGAACCACTGGGCAAGGAGGCTGCCTTGGCACCTTGGAGAGCCAACCTGTCTTATGATAAAGTCAGCATGGTGTGGAACAAAACCTGGACAGAGAGAGGAAAATGACGATACCGATGGCATCATAGGAGTTCTAGTCTCAAATGTGCAACAAATATGCCCAGGATTTCCTAAGGACTTGCTACAACAATTTTCTCCTTTCTATTTTAAATTGGGTATTTGTCATTTGCAATCCAAATCACATATTCAATCTGGTGCATGGGCTCAGTCCTCTCCTCCCCTCTTTGCTAAGTATTATTGGTGAGTTTTAAAGTTGGGTAACTTCTCCCCCTTACTAGCCACAGAAGCCAAGCCAAATGCTGTTCTCTCTAATGCTGACTGGAGTAAACTGCCTTGGTTATTAAAGAACTAGAAGAGATAAATATGGGGAAGCAGGTGGAGAGGCAGATAACAAATGTATGGAAAAGGGCACGAGCTACAGAGTTAAATGAGTCTGGACCACTTAACTTTTCGGCATGTGTAAAAAGGAAATAACATTGCCTACCTCACAGACTGGGGGGAGGACTGCATGAGATAATATATGAGACAGTGCTGATCACAGGGCTTAAAAATAGTAAAGCGCTCAATTTAAATTAGTCTCCCTCCCTTTCCCTTGATTAAGATTCATGGGAGAGAGGACTGAAATTGGGGGATTCAGGTTAAGCAGCTTTATTCTGTTTTCTCATTTCAATCATTTCTTTGGCGCATTATTGCCACAGATGTGAACAAAAGCACGGTCTCTATGCAGGGGGGAGGGAACTCAGGATCATTAGCTGCGAAGCCTTCTGCAAGAATCATGGCAGGGGCTGGGGGGAGTGAGCCTAAGCCCAGGACAAGGAAAGAGTTGCAGGGTGGTGTCCCAGGGACACGTGGGGACTCTCCGGCCGATGACTGCACATGGCCAGGCTGTGTAGAGAGCCCCGCTGGAGCTGGACCGTGCCTGTCACTGTCCTCTTTGACCTAGTAGTGTGATTTTTCTCCAGCAAAGCTTCCCTGCTGACAGGCAGTGGCAGGAGCACTGCTAGGCAAGTGGCTGCAGGGGACACACAGGGGCTGAGCACACAGCGATGTTAGGAGACCCGAGAGTGAGGATCGCGGCTCCCTCGGGAGGAGGTGCTGGGCAGTGGGTAGAGATGCAGCGCCATTTGCAGCATTCTCTCTGGGTGAGCGTCACTGGGTGTCACTCGGTGGGGACCTGCTGGACTGCTACACCTGTGGGTGCCTCTGGGATGAGCCAGGCATGTAGCTGCAATCCCTGTTATTCACAGAGGGCATTTCACAATGGAAAAGGCTCTCAATTTTTCTGTGCCACGGAAGATACAGGTGCCAACTGAGGCTGCTGCATAAACAGCCCGGACCCAGGACACCGTGGGGTGCAGCTGCTCCCTGGTTTGTTCCCATAAGCACGAACCGCTGCCAACGGCCCAAGCAGAGAGCAAGAAAATGCCAGCAAGACCACAGCGCCCTGTCATCGCTCACCAGCCAAGCAGACTGCCGCCTGACTTTCTGCAAAGGCTGGAAGGTGCCAGCTTGAGAGACTTGGATAAGGACTTGCAGCTGGAGGAGGGGGACCCCGCTGCCAGACATCTAGGGAGCAGCCTGCAGTGCAGGTGGGCTTGAGATCCTTCCGAGGCCGCAGCCCAGGTGGGAGAATGCCGTCCCCTGCTGAGGGCTGCGTGGGGGCTTGAGTTAGTCACGGCAGTTTCCCACTCACCACTCACACAGTCACACTCGGAGGGAACAGCACACTGTGACTTCTAGGCAAGCCGCAAGAGGCAGAGGGAAAGAGCTGTCGGGAATGAGGGGGAAGCGGAATCCTCCTTCCCCAGGCTGTCAGCCCTGGCGGGCCTCTGGGTGCTGGCATCCTTTTTCCCACTAACTCTGATCGGATTGCTCTCTGAGGGTGTCCAGGAGGAATCCAAGAAGCGTGTGGCGTCACACTGGGCTGCTTCAGACCTATTCGTGCCTCCCAGCTGCCACTTGTCCCACAGGCTCTCTGAGCTAGAAAACATTCTTAGGCTTGCTGGGAGGATCAAGGGTGGCCGGCAGCAGCCTCCTAATGAGCACAGATCCCCTCTCCCTGTTTTGATTTCCTGAGCACCTACTCCTTTAAGGGAGAAGCAGCAATACCTCCCTGTACCCCAGGCGCAGGCAGAGCAGTGTTAATCAACATGGTAAACAGAAGGAGGGGATTGATTTGTTCTCCTCATGCAAAACTAAGCACACGACAGGTTATGGTTTTGAATATTAATGCATTCGAGGTGAGGAGAACCACTTAGAACAGAAACTGTTTTGCTTGCAAAGATTTATTCCTCATGTAGTTTTTCATGGCTCATAAAGGGTGATGGATGAACGTAATTTTTACTTTAATTTCTTGCCACGCAGTTCAGTAATTTTGGAGATAAACTCAAATTACTAAAGATCTGGAACTGTTCAAAGCAACGAGAAGCCGTGTACGTCTGGTTGTATACAGGACACACAGTGTGTTTAACGTTTCAAGCCAGCCAAGGAGGGGACGATTAGAATCCCAGCACATGTGTAAACCGTGTCATCCTTCAAGTTCACGTCTGCTGCCTCACAATCCAGACTTAATCTTTAAAGCAAAAATGTATTTCTTTTTCTGTAGGAGGAGGGGGCAGGGGCCTGGATCCACAGGAAAAGCAAAAAGGTTCTTATTTTGCCAGGTGTTTTGTATCTTTTCATCAAAAAGGTATTCGGATTTCTCTAAAAATGAAAAAGCAGTCTTTGATTGCCAGGCAGGCACTTACGCCACTGAGTTAAATCCCAAGCCCAAAAAGCAGTCTTTGAGATGACGGGGAAAATCTGCTTGAGTTTTAAATTTGATTTTGTTTTGATTTTTTTCTGTGGTTTTTAAATGTGCATAAGACAATGGAGAGCCTAGCTCCTTTATGTAATTAGCAATGTGGTAGAGTGGGAAAAGCCCACAGTTTTAGAATTGATGGAAACTAAGTACAACTAGACCACTGACTGTGATGTGCCATGTACTCAGAAGTGGGTGCCAGATTGCTAGAGACTGAGGCAGTGTTACAGAGCAGAGTGTGAGAGACTGATTGTCTCTGTAAGCAGTAAACAAACATAGTTTTTTTTTAAACCAAGAGTGTGATTAAGTTCTGACGAAAGGCAATTAACATTGTGACAAAGTTAATAATTTTTGTAAAGATCTGTGCTTTTTAAGAAACATTCTCCTTCCCTTCAGCCTTTGCATGAATCTAAAACTGGTCTGAAAAAGGAAATCTGTTTTTGTTTAAAATCTTGCTTTATGTTGTATTTTGCATTAAATGTGTTCCTGTTTATTAAACTGTGTTAGGTTAAATAAAATATGCTGTTCTAATGCAGCCCTTTTCCTTCTTATAATCTTGCTGAAAACAAAGAGAAAAAGATAAATGTTCAAACAACCACATGCTTTGCTCTCTATCACTGACAATAACCTGAACAGAATTCTTCTGTATCGGCAGTGTAACCGCAGGGACATTGAACACACCCAGAATCACAATTGTAGTCTCGGTGATGATACGATATTTGCGGCACGCCAGGCAGAACCAGTGTTGGAAATAAAAGAGAAAAGATCTCTATACTGTTATAATTCTGTTTCTAAGGCCAGAACAGTCTCCAGAGGTCAGATAATTATGCCTGCAGAAGAATTCTGAAAGGTAAGACGATAACAACATGAGAAACTACTGTGGGAGTCTCATGAAGCTACGTGTCCCAGCTCTAATGAGTGCTTCGCGCGTGTTGTGTGCTCTGCGAGGAAAAGCAACCAGAGCTCAGGAATTTCCCAGAGAGTAATAGAAATAAGAGGATATGGCAAAAACTAAAATGAATGGCCATGTTACCAGTCTCCATTACTTACTTGTCATTTGCACATCACTGGCTTAGGAAAAGGATTGGAAGTGGCTTGTAACGAAAAACCCAAAGACATCATCATCTGTCTTAGTCACTCCTAACACCCCCGCTTTAAAGAGGAGAAGGTTATTTTGCCTCATGGTTTCAGCCCATGGTCAGCTGGCCCCAAGGCAGAAGGGGCATGGTGGAAAGGCCTAGTGGAGTGGAGGATGGCTGGGAGGACGGCTGCTCTGGACTGGGCAGGCCGGAAGCCGGGAGTGCGGAGGGGGTGGGGAGCCAGGGAGGGAAGTCATCCTTCCAGGTCACGCCCTCGGTGACCTACGTTCTCCAGCCAGGCTCGACCTCCGGGGAGCACATTCAGCTCTGAACTCTTCAGTGGATCGATCCACGGATGAGTATGGCGCCTCAGCAATATCACCCCCTTCCAAAAGCCCAACCTCTGAGCCCGTAAGCTGCTGGGCCCATTCTTAAACTAAACCATAACATCATCCTAAAATTAATAGAGCCACAGGACAAATTATTCGGTCCTTGCTGAGAACTTTAATTTCTCAGGTTTTTGCTCACACTGAGCAGAGTCACCTAAAATGGTCTGCAGTGCCCTCCCGCCACGCAGGGTCTCTGTGTCCCCAGCCCCGGTTCTGATTCTCCAGGCTTGGAGCACCATTCTCTTCCAGTTCACATCGCTTTAGTCTCCCCTCAGGCCCTTCTGCTCGGTACTATTCCTGTGGTGTTGACCTTCGCTTTCTGCCTCGGATTATCCCTCTGACTTATTATGCAGTAGGAAATTGATCCAAGATCAAGAAGAGAGATTTAATACAAATTGCTACTGACATTGGAAGCCAATTTAAACATTTATTGACTCTAACAAACTATGTTGAGTTATTGCAGTGCTGCACACTCATTTTAACCACTCCTTATTGTCTGCACGCTCCGGCGGCTCCAGCTCACAGTCAGTGCACCCCACGGCACCCCACTGCTCTTTGCTCCCGAAGGTCTCCCTTCCGCGGCAGTCTTGCTGGGCCTGTGGGGTCTGCCAGTCTGGGCTCTGGCTGCCGTGGCTCTTCCCCCGTCTTCACCGGGTAAATCCGGGCCTTCCGTGGGCTCAGGACTGCACGGTGATGTTTTCTATTCCTCTGTTTTGTTTTCAAAACCTTTGGTCAAGATGCTATGCATCAATTTCATGTCCACTGAAAGCATGTGGTCCCCATTGACATTTTGTAAAATTAACAGACACTCGTAAAATTTCATTTTCAACAAGTACATGGTTCACAGTTTCAGAAACTGATCTTACGCAATACGGAGTTTTGGGCTCTCCTCACTGGAACGAGGCTCTCACCTATTTTGTTCTGTACCTGTAGCTGGTTTATCACCAGTGAGTCTCAAGGTATTGTGGCCTTTTGCTAGCAATGTGACTTCCAGTTTTAAGGCAATTTTTTAAAAATAAGTATAAATACACAGCCACACACACACTCTCTCTTTTTATCTATTCTTCTGGTCCCATGGTATTTCTGACAGACCATTTCCAGTGATAAAATATCCTAGTTTATCTCAACCGCAGTCAGTGGACAAGCCTTTGCAGCCCTCAACCCACTGAGTTGTCCAAAGTCCCAGCTGCCATGATGGACCTGTTCAGTCCCTGCTCCAAAGGCTGGATCCTAGGAAAAGAAAGCCGCACCCAACCATCACAGCAGAGGATCATGTTTTTCACTTCCACACAGCCCTCAACCCCCTGGCAGTCAAGACAATGAGGAAAGTAGAGAATAAAGCCTTGTACAGATACTGACAATATCCTCATAAAATAATACAAAGTATTTCATCAAGAGAAACAAAATTTTTCCAAGAAGCGAACATAAGAATTTATTGTGTTTTGTTTGGCTTTATTACACGTGATGGTATGAACAGCTGTTTTGAAGAAAACAAAACATTATGGCAGCCACTGCTGATTTAATATCGTCTTTCTTAGAAGTCCTACCATGCTTCTACTCTGCTATTACCATTGGTTCTATCATGTTGTGTCTTATTGGGATTTTAATATATGTGATATATAAACAAAATTTTTTATTGAAAATGAGATATTATAGTAGCCATTGATCATTCTCTGTTATTTGGTTCAGAATGTCCTGTAATTCCTTCATTCTTTTGACTGGCTTTATACTATTTTGGTATGTTTGATATTACTGTATTTGAAACCATGCTCAACTATAGCAGAGAAAGAGATATTTTGATAGCTACTGTTAATGTCCGGTTGTCTTATTGTAAAGGGCTGTGTTGCTTATGTTGTTCTGTTCTGATATGCTTTGTTCTGCCCGCTTTTGTTTTATTCTCTTTAAAATTAAAAAAAAGAATTTATTGTGTGATATTCTTACATCTTTACTGCACACTGAGATGCATTAAAGCTGCTGGATATTAATCTATACACAAAGAATTCTACATAGGATGCATTGGCTTTGCCATTATTTATGTAGTTAATTTTTCTGTTTATTTTAAACTTTTAGAATTATACTTAGATTCTCTCAAAGACCATTTACTTAACTAATTGGCAGAACTGAGTTCTAATAGCCCCTAAGCAACTTAAAAGAAATTCTACACTTGCATCTTACTCTTCCTTACTGTACATAATCTGATTCCTTGGGATGCTAAAAAAAAAAAAAAACCCTAAAATGAATGGCTAAAATTAAGCTAATACTAATGGATCAGTACCATATTGGCTGGCAGATAAGGGAGCTCTATCCTATTCCATCCTCACTTGAAAATCTGGCTTATGAAACCTCTATACCTAGAATGTCACAAGTCACTGTGACAGGAAGAAAGGGGCATCATCTCTTAAAGTCTTCGACCTCACAGGGACACATCTCACTTCTACACATGCTTCATTCACTAAAGACGAGTGGCTAAGACTTGGCTAGGTGTAGCATCAAAGGAACGGAGAGTGTCCTTTTACTCTGGGCCCAGTAGAGAGAAACAGAAATCCTGAGAACAGCCTTCTTCCCAGTAATAAAAGGGATGCTTGACTTCTCTGCAGCCTCTAATGCCAATTACCTCTTTTGTTTTTTCAGTCTCTCCTCCATTGGCGTTAATCACATCATCTCTGATCTCTTTAATTAGTCTTCTTTTCTCTCTCAAAGTATTTGTGTTTTTCATCCTCTGACCTAAAATTTTTATGTAGAATGTACCACAAATTGTTGACTTCAAATGTGTTATCTTCAGTCCTACAAAGACTGATCACCTCAGAAAACTGATGTGAAACTACTAACAAAGATACACTAAGGTCCTGATAGATTCACTGCTAAATTCTACAAGCAATTTACAGAAGATCTAATACCATTGCTCTTCAAGCTTTTTAATGAAAGTGAAAGGGAAACAATATTTCTAAATTCATTCCGGGAAGCAAACATTGTCCCGATATCAAAATTAGAGATCCTTATCCAACCAAGAAAGAGAACTACAGGCAAATGTCCTTAATGTACATAGGTTCAAAAATCCTCAGTAAGATACTGGCAAACAAAATGCAGCAAATCATAAAGAAAATTATAACTATGATCTAGTAAGATTCATCTCAAGGATGCAGGTATGGTTCAACATACACAATTCAATAAATGTAATATACCATATTAACAGAACCAAGGACAAAAATCACATGATCATCTCAATAGATGCAGAAAAAGCATTTGACAAAGCCTAACACTCATTCATAATTTTTTAAAACTATAAGAAACTACAATAGAAGGTCTGTATCAATCTGATAAAAGCCATCTACAATAAACCAGTAGTCAAAATCATACTAAATGATCAAAAACTGAAAGCTTTCACTCTAAAATCAGGAACAAGACAAAGATTCTCATTATCACCAATCTTATTCAATATAGTTTTGGAAATTAGACGAGAGCAATTAGACGAGAGAAGAAATAAAAGAAATAAAAGAAAAAGGTTAGAAAAGAAAGGAGTTAAATTATCATTATTTGTGGATGACATGATGCTGTACATAGAAAACCCCAAAAACTCCACCAAAAGGCTTCTAGATTTATAGCCAAAGTCAGTAGTATAACTGGATAAAAAAAAAAATCAACATTTAAAATCAATAGCCTTCCTGTACTCAAATAACAAACTCACTGAGAGAGAAATTACGGAAACACCTTTCATAACAGCATCAAGAAAAATAAAATACTTAGGAATCAATCTAACAAAGGAAGTAAAAAACCTTTACATTAAAAACTACAGTATTCTGAAATATACCAAACAGGGTATCAGAAAATGGAAAGATATCCCTTGTTCTTGGATAGGCAGAAACAATATGGTAAAAATAGCTATACTTCCAAAACTCTTACACAGATTTAATGCAATATCAATCAAAATATCAATAGCATATCTCATAGAACTAGAGAAAACCATCCTATCATTCATTTGGAACTAGAAGAGACCTAGAATTCCAAAAGCAATTCTGGACAACAAAAGCAAGACAGCAGTAATCACAATCCTAACTTGAAATTATACTACAAAGCTACTGTGATAAAAGCAGCATGGTATTGGCAAAAAGCCAGACCTGAGGATCAATGAATCATGATAGAAGAGGCAAAAACAAGTCCAAACACACTTAGCCACCTTATCTTTGACAAAGGGCCCAAACGTCCTCACTGAGATAAAATAGTATTTTTTTAAATTTTATTTTAAAGGGGATAAAATTAAACACAACAAAACAGAACAGAACAGAACAGAACATAAGAAAGCATAAATTTCAAAGCTAGACAACCAAAGATCTTCACTATCTGTCATATTGTCTCTTGTTTTCTTCCAAATGGTTGTCCATATTTTTGCATACGGGGAGCTCATACTAAATAGCATAGCCAATCTCTTCACAAGATGTGTAGTTCACTGGCTCCCACTTGCTAAGGAAGATAATATTTAGTAAATACCACTGGGAAAACTGGACCCACGAAGATGCCTCCAAAAGTGTGCTTTAACTCATTTCCTATGGATTTCTCAAGCCAATCAAGTTGACAATCAGGATTAACTATTAAATATCTACTTGCTGGATAGTGAAATTGGGTGTGGGAAACAGCTAGATGGGGTATCAGGTAAGGGAAGGTGTGTATGCTTTGCAATATCTCTAGCTATGCATTTTTCTCTTTAAGACCCAGAAACAATGCCCATGACCCCAAATCAGGATAGCATCACATCCTCCACTACCATACAATGTCAGAAGACAATGAATTCTATTTTCAAGATTTTTAAGGAAAAATTGAGCTAAGGTCCATTATAGCTTTTTTTTTTTCATAACAAAATCATTGGAAAGCATTATCTATACTGACAAAGAATATTGAGAGGAGAAATTTTAGCTACAGAAATGCATAAACACTGAGTAGTGAAATCAGCTATGCTGTATAAAATACGAACTATTATTTTGAAGATGTGTAAAAATAACTGAAATGGAAAAGGTTGTTACTAAGAGAATAAAAAGCAATACTAATGGAGTGGGGTGGGAGTGGCTGAACACTAGTTGTTTGTTTTTCATTTGCAAGAAGTCCAGCAGGGGCTGGCAGCACCCCTGCAGTCTCCTCTACACTCTGCTTTCAGATGTTATGTATATTTTTCTCATATCTGTCTTGTGTTTCCCCATTATAATCTTCTATAGCACTCATTTTAGTTTTTCAGTTTCCTATGATTCTAATCATTGAGCAGAAAGTTAAGCGGCTCCGTTGTTATTCAAAACTGCCAATTCTTTGAGACTAGCAGTGGGTTTTGTTTTGTTTTAATTTCCATGCAGGTCATGGGACACAGAGAAGCTGAAAAATGGTCTCAAAAAAGAAAATCATCTCTGTCACTAAAGAATTTGCCATCTAGAAGAAGCGACAGGCATATATACAAGTAATTGCAGCAATATAAAAACTAGCACTAGGGAGGTGTACAAAATGATGTAGGAAGAAAAGAGGGAGCGATTCATTCTGCTTGAGACTGGGAAAGATGAAATTTGATCTTAGCTGAAGATGACCTTGTCCCCCAGAAGGATGTGGGACAGAAAGCATCACAAGCAGAGGAATCAGCATTTATGAAGATCTGGTGCTTTGCCTGGGAAGGTAGGCTGGAAATTTGGCAAAAATAACATGTATAAGAAAAGAAACTGTGGCCTTTCCTACATTCAACTTGAGGTGATCTAGTTTTTCAGTCCTTCCAGAATGCATACATTCATTTTGTATGTAAATCAATTCAAAATGAGCATGCTTTAAATTCTAAAAAGACTGAAAATCCTCATTTCTCTGAGGGCAGCTTCAGGATTCTCCCAGAACACACCAACATAACATCAGCATCCCAGGGTGATGAGAGGCGGGAGATAGATTTTTAACTGTCAGCATCGTGATGCAACTGTCAAAGTACATAGAATCAGCTGCATAAATATCACAGGCCTTCCTACTCTGTGACAGCACGAAACCCCAAGCTTTTTATCAAGTTAGGAAACAAAAAGAAAGACTGCTCGTGTTTCCCATGGATCCCACTGCCGCCACATCCAGACTTTCTGTATCCCTTTCCCCAAGCATTTTTTAAAATGTCAAATATATGCCTTCTTTCCCTAAACCCTTCTTCCTGTGGGTATTCACTTAGTGCTGGAGTTTTGCTTTTTTGAAATATTAAAAATGTGAAAAGAACAAATAACATATTCTTAACATAGTGTATGGGAAAACCAATATTCCTGCAGAGCTTCTACGAGTGAGAACTACAAGAATTTTGGTCCAGAGATGGGCAACGCTGAGCTAACTTCACTGGGCTCAAATGTGTTGATGGGGCAGGGACTAGGGCTTCTGAATTGTGACTGTGTCCAGCCCGCAACCCTAACCTGCCCCTTCCTCCCATGGTGGACCAGGAAACCAAAGCACTAATGGTGACTTCTTCGTGGGAGCCTCACACGGTGGTGGTGGTGGATCTTAAGAGTAGTATTTCTCCAAACCACAATGGATCAGGTTGTTTAGATATTTCAGTTAAAGACAACAAATGTTCATTAACTACCTCGAGCACAGCTGCAAGTCTCTGCACCAGCTCTGGAGCATCTTCTGCAGAGGCTGTTAAGAAAAAGACAGTTCAATAGCTGGAGACAAGATGGCGGACTGGTAGGTAGCAGGAGAGAGACCCTCTCTGAGAGAGACAGCTCAAATGCCAGAATAAAACACCCTGGAGAGACCCAAACAGAGAGAGATGGACTCTCACAACCCAGAAAGAAACTAAAGTACAAAAACCCACTCGAATAAGAGGTCCTGGGGCTACTATTAGTGAAGATAAGATCAGCAAGCTCCGCACCCGCCTCAAGACGCCTGAATTCCGCCCGACCTGAACAAGCGATCCGCGCCAAAGCGACTGGCTTGAGCCGCCGGAGCCCTGAGCTGAACACGATCCACCCAGAGGCACCGTGAATTCCCACCTCACCGCACTGAAGATGGAGGTTGGGCAGTCCAGCAGTTCTTGGGGACACGGTGAGTGATGAGAATAAGACCCTCCCACAGGAAAGGGGAAACCAACTGGACGACATGTTGGATTTGGGCAGGACAGCCCTAACTCCATAAGGAAGTGGCTTCAGCTGGTTATTCCCCTCGCCAAGCGGATTGGTGGAATCTGCTTGAACTAGGCCACGCCCCTGGCAGGGACCCAGTTACTTCCCTGAGATCAGTGCACACTGATGCAGTGAAGGCCTGCAAAGGTTGACTGGCCCAGAAGGGAGGAGCTAGCGCACACTGCCCATGGGTGAACTCTAATCTCTGATAACCTATTGAAGAGGGCTAAAGCTCCTAGCCTGCACCCTCTAGAGGAACCTTAAACAACAAGAAAAGGGTCTGGGAATTACACTGTACTCTTGTATGGAAGGAACCAAAAACATGATGAAAGGGAGAAATAAGAAAACACTCCCAGCCCCCAACCCTGAGAACATTGATCCAGGAGAGGTAAATACAAAAGAGACTGAGGGCAGCAAAAATGCAACATCAAACACAGCATTAGCAGACATAAAGAGATATATTCAAGACCTCGTAAGCAGGACCAAAACTGAAATATT
>PVJX010006331.1:0-68854 GCA_004027295.1 Dolichotis patagonum
CGGGCAGCTACCTACAACCTGTGTCCGTCGCCTGGATGTGGTGGCGCACACCTATAATCCGAGGCTGAGGCAGGAGGACTTCGAGTTCGACGCCAGCTGGGCTGCATAACGAGGCAGTCTCAACAAAATCCAAACCAAACCAGAACCGTCCCTGCGCCCTGTGGCCGCGCCTGCCCACGCCCGCAGGCTGCTGGCCAGAGTGGGCCTGGGGCCGCACAGCACTTCCTCCTGCCTGAGGGGCGGACACGAGCTCCGCAGCCCCCGCTGGGCCCGGCGTGCACCTCGGCCCGAGCGCGGGGCCTCAGGGCGGCGCGGCTCGCAGCTCTGGGTGCCCCGGCATCTCCGCACACATCTGGCGCGGGCTGGACCGCAGGCGGAGGGAGGGTTCGGTTGGTTCTTCGGGGCGAAGGATCAAACCCAGGGCCTCCCCATGGCGGGAGGTTTCCTGCCGAGCCGATCCCGACCCCCAGCCGTGGTTATGTAAGTTTCTTGCCGGGCGCCACTCAAAGATGTCGTCAGAGAGCCCCAAGTAGCCTGACTGATCAAGAGGGTGGCTCAGGCTTGTGATCCTAGCGGCTCAGAAGGCTGAGGCAGGGAGGTCACCAGTGCAAGACCAGGTTGAGAAATTTAGTGAGACCTTGACTTAAAATGAAAAGTATGAGGCACTTCTGTAATCCCAACACTCGGGAGGCTGAAGCGGGAGCATCGCTGCAAGTTCGAGACCAGCCTGGACTACAAAGTGAGCCGAAAGCCAGCCTGAAATGCAGAGAGTCCCTGTCTCAAAAAGACCAAAAAGAAAGACAGCGAGGGAGACAAAGACTGGGGTGGGGGCTTCGGAGGAATCTGGCCCGGACAGGAAGAGCCGGACCACGTTGAGGACCCTGCAGAGGCTGCAGGGCAGCGGGAAACCGCCTGTCCAAGACGCCTGGCCGGGGAGCTGTCCCGCACGCTCACTGCACCGAGATCGCCTTTTCTGGGAAGGGCAATGCGGGTCCGCCGCGGGGACTCCAGGTGACGGCCCAGCCACCTACGCGGAGCATCGGGCGGCGCAAAGCTGAGGCTGCGCCCCAGGATAGCCGCACCGCGCCCCCTTGGGGCCGGCACACAGCGCTCACAGGTCTCCCGGGGGCCACCTGGTGCCACTTGCTTTTTTTTGCACCTTGGGGGTGAAATCCAAGGCCCCGCGCGTGCTAGCCAAGAGCTCCACCGCCAGACACTACTGTACTCTCACCTTTTGGAAAATGTATACAATTTTTTTTTTTTGGACCGGGGACTGAACTCACTCACAACCTTGCGCTTCCCAGGCAGGTGCGTATGCCACTGAGCTAAATCCCTTTTTGGAAAATTTAAATGACGGCGTTTAAATCAAAGCAGTTCACTCAAGTGCGGCGTGTATGCCTGTTACTCCAAATCTCAGGAGGCTGAGGCAGGAGGGTCACTGAGAGCTAGCGGCCAGTCTGGACTGTGTAGCGAGACCCTATCTTAAAAAAGAAAAAGTAAAATTTTACATCACGGGAGGTTATTTATGTTTTATTTTTGAGACAGGGTCTCACTACGGTTCAGGCTGGCCTTGAACTCACTTAGCTAGCCCAGGCTGGCCTCACATTCCCAGCAGTTCTCCTTCCTCAGCTTCCTGAGTGCTGGGATTACAGGAGTGTGTCACCACGTACAGTTAAAAAAACTTTTTTTGAAAAAAAAATAAAATTTTTTTTGAAAAAAAAAATAAAAATTTTTTTGAAAAAAAAATAAAATTTTTTTTGAGACAGGATCTTGGTAGGTAACTATTTTGCCCAGGGTAAGTCTGAACATGCAATGCTCCTGCCTCAACCTCCCATAGTACTAGGACTTAGTGATAGGCATGTGCTCATTCACTATCTTAAAAAAAAAAAATAGGGTGGAGAGTGGTGGTGCACACCTATAATCCCATCACTTGGGAGGCAAGAGGCAGGAGAATCTCTGTGAGTTCTAGGTCAGCTTGGGCTACAAAGTGAGTTCAAGGCCAACCTGAACTGCATATTGAAACCCTGTCTCAAAAAGACAACAAAACAAAAACCCAAAATAAATAAATTTTTAAAAATGAAAACTAATGTCTGGCTATGCTGCCTTGGCTAACTTTAAACTTATGGGTTCAAGTGATCCTCCTGCCTCAGCCTCCCCATTTACCAGTCACCGTGAATGGCTTATATTGAAATTTCAATTAAACATGGAATGGATTTATTTAGTGTATTAATTTACTAATTGGATTTCATTCATTGAATTCCTATTTAACCAAAGGAAAGCCAGGATAATTGGACCCCAGCGGCAGCCAGCCAGTGGGAATGCAGCCTTTTGGGCTGCTGGGGTAGGAGGAGGTGCCTGCCAGGGCTGGCGGATCCAGCTCACTCTGTTTACATGGTTATGTCTCTTATGTCTCTGACAGCTGAGTGGTCAGTCTGCTGTGATTACACTTTGTTTCTTTTTCAGAGGTTTCCCCCCCCCCCAGTATCGGGGATCTAACCCACGGCCTCAAAGACCCTAGGTGAGTGCTCTACCACTGAGCCACAGCCCAGCCCTGAGTCTCTTTTTAATATCCTGGAGTCAATCATAAATAAAAACAGTGCCAGGTGTGGTGGCGCATCCCCGGAAGCCCAGCACTTGGGAAGCTGAGGCGGAAAAATTGTTTACAAGGCCGAGACCAGCCTGGGGTACATGGGGAGGTCAAGGCCAGCCTGAGCTGCGTAGTGAAATTCTGTCTCAAAAAAAGACAAAAAAACTCTTTTCATGGGGATGTAGCCCACTGTTAGTACACATGCTTTGCATGTATGAGGCCTGTGGTTCAATCCTTGGCATCTCCACTTTAGGAGTCTTACGGCATTTTTGCCTGATGTGGTAGTGCAGGCCTAAAATCCAGGCACTTGGGAAGCTGAGGCAGGAATATTAAGGCCAGCCTGGGCTACACAGTGAAACTTTGTCTCAACAAACAAACACTTTTTATGCTTATTATTTTTCAGCTTGACATGGGATTAAAAGATAATTCCTTAACTTCCCAACCTTTTGCCTGAAGATAATAACGTACTTTTAAAATGTTTTAGCTAGGTATGTGGCACAAACCTGTAATTCTAGCACTCTGGGAGACTAAGACAGGAGGATTCCAAGTTCAAGACCAGGCTTGGAAATTCAGTGAGACCCTGTCTCAAAACAAAAATCTGTTATATGAGCTTGTTATGCCTGGGTCCAAAAAAATCCCCCAAAGCCTCACGTGGCAGGACGTGAACAGATGAGGGGAGGCTAAAGGTGCTGTGGGGAGGAGCGTGTGGTCACAGCAGGTGGGTGGCTGGGGCTCGCTAGAGAAACCCTGCCACGATGCAAACTGAGCCTACTAAGAGATCCTGGCTGAATCTCGGGGAAAGCAGGGCCGTACTGGAAACTGGGCTAGAGGCCATGTGTGTTACGGTCCGGCAAGGAATTTACCTACCTTTCCCCCCTGCCCTGAGACTGTGGGGTGGCAGACAATCCAGTGGAGACGACTTCCAGGCAGCCCAACATCCAGGCTGTGGCACAAATAACTGGGGGCTACATTTAACCAGATCTAGAGTGAGGAGTGGCAGCAAAGGCCAAGCTGATCAGGAGGGTGAGCTAAGAGGGTCACGGTGAGTTTGAGGCCAGCCTAGGTTACGTAAGCGAGGTCAAGGCCAGCCTGAATTACACAGTGACAGCTCAAGCTCATCTCAAAAAAATAAAAAAAGGTGAATGCAGCGGATAAAAATTCACAGTTTAGCCAGAAAAGACTTGGCTGTGAAATCTGGGCCGTGGAGGGCGTGATCCCCAGAAGCATTACCATTACAAAGAAGCCAAGTAGTTTGCATGCCATTAATAGGACAGGTAGCTTGCAGGCACCAGCAAGACCCCACCCATCACAAGCACAAAGTTGCAAAATCCCAAACCTTTGCTTAGAGAACACCAGGAAGCCCAGCTCACGCAGGCCCGCCTGGGGAAGTGTTCCCTGGAGTTCAGCCATTTGGGCAATCAAAAACTGCTGCAGCCATGGCCCAAGGGGACCCAGCTACTGCTTTTACTGGCAGTAGATCCTGGCATCATTCACACGGTGCTGTTTTTCAGGCGTGCAGGATGCAAGAGTTGTGGGGTTATCTAGGCTTCCGCCCAGTAAAGGAGGCCTGAGAGGCCAGGCGGTCCACCTGTGATGGCAACCCAGGAAGCTGCAAAGCCAAGAGTGCAGTGAGGACCCCAAGGAGTTGAGAGATCCAGGGCAGGCAGCTAGCAGAGGCAGCCCAGCAGAGGTCCAGAGGGCCACAACCTCCAGGCCATAGGGTGGGGCTGTCCAGTTCCTCTGGAACTCACATTTCACACAATTAGCCAGTGGTGCTGGACAGGAAGCTACAAGATCTACTCTTTGCTGTGCTGGTTTTTGTTTTGTTTCGAGGGTTTCACGATGCAGTCAGGCTGGCCTTGAACTCACTATGTAGCCCATGCTGGGCTCAAACTCACACTGATCCTCCTGCCTCAGCCTCCTGGGTGCTGAGATCACAGGTGTATGCCACCGCACCCGGCCTGGGTTTCAGGTTTTGGTCTGATTCCTTTCTATTCTTATCTCTCCCTTTTGGAATGGAAATGATTACTCTGTGCCATTGAGTATGTGAAGTATTTATCTGATCTTTACAGGAGTGCACAGTTGTGTACCTTTGAGTCTCAGAAGAAACTGAAAATTTTCAGTAGTGCTGGAACTATTAAGACTTTGGCAACTCTTACAGATGGACTAAATGTATTTTGCATGAGATTGACCTGAAACTTTTAGGGGCCAGGGACAGATTTTTTTTTTGTCTTTTTGAGACAATCACTACGCAGTTCAGGTAGGCCTTGAGCTCGCTTTGTAGCCCAGGCTGCCCTTGAACTTGCATTGATCCTCCTGCCTCAGCCTCCCAAATGCTGGAATGACAGACACCCACCACTACACCCAGCTCATGTTCTGTTTAGAATTAAGATGTGCCCCAAAGTCTTACGTATTTGGGAAAATGACTAGGATAAGAGGGCCCTGAACATGTGTGGGGGGTTGGGTCTGGTCTGAGGTGGCCGTGGAGTCACCCAGAAGGGGATAGTCTCGCCCCTGGCCCCTCCCCTTTCTGCTTCCGCGTCAGACAGAAACTGTGGCCAACACAAGTGTCTCCACAGTACAGTGCAGGCCTGAGTAGACTGACTAATGCCCCTCTACCTGACGGGCTCTGGTTTCCTTTTTTCCTAGTCATACTGGGGATCGAATCCTGAGTCTTTGCACCATTCATTTTTTTAAATGTGGGTTTATTTGAGACAGGGTCTCACTGTGTGGCCCCGGCTGGCCTTGAACCCGTGGGGATCTTTCTGCCTCTGCCTATGGAGTGCTGGGATTACAGGTGTGCGACACCACAGCCGGCTATTTTTTTATTTTTGAGACAAGGTTTTGCTAAGTCATCACATTGGCTAGGCTGGGCTTGAGCTGTTTTTTGATGTAGCTCAGGCCGCCCTCCGTCTCCGTCTCGCCGGGCTCTTCCTCCCTCAGTCTCCCGAGCGCTGGGATTACAGGTGGGCACCGCCATGCCTGGCTCTGAACACTCTTTCTGAATTCTTGTTTCATGTATGCAATCTCCACGCCTGGAAGCGTCTACTGTTTCCGTTTTTGGTAGGAGGTTGAACCACCTAAACGTGGTTCACCACTGGGCTACATCTGCAGCCCTTTTAGTTTGAGCCAATCTAGTGAAGTTTTTCAGGCTGGCTTTGAACCCGTGCTTCAAGACTGGGGAGCGGTACAAGCATCTGCCTGACAAGTGCGAGGCTGTGAGTTTGATCCTCCGGTTTTAGGTGACCGTGCAGTTTATGTGCAAACCAGACAATCCCAAGATCATACATCACTCTGCTTTTTCCTTTTCTTGTACCAGGAATCGAACTCAGGACCTTGTGCTTGCCTGGCAGGCGCTGTGCCATGAGCTGTGTCCCTGGTTTCTTGCTCTTTTTCAAGTACTGGGAATTGAATCCAGGAGTCCTGAGCTTCATCTCTGTCCCTCTTCTAGTTCTCCCTGCAGTCTTGCTAAGTTGCCCACGGTGATCTCAAGCTTGCAATCCTCCTTGACTCGGCCTCCCAGGTAGTTAGAATGAAAGGCACTCTTAGGTCCTACACACCGAACTCTATCACTTTTATTGTGAGACAGGATCTCAGTGGCCCAGGTTGAGCTCAGACTTGTGATCCTCCTGCCTCAGCCTCCCAGTGTGCTGGGATTTTAGCTGAACACTACCACTCCCGGTTTGTAGTTAGTGACTCAGGAACGTTTTCTACGTAATTAGATAGCTTGTGACAGCCTTGTATGTGTGCTGGACACTTAGCCCAGGGCCTCTCCCATGCTGCCACACCCCGTCCCAGCTGTAGTGGGGGGTGTGTGTGTGTTCAGTCCTGAGGATGAAAACCAGGCCCTCGCACATGCTAGGCAAGTGCGTTCCCACTGAGCTACACCTTCGCCCCCCGCCCCGGCACAATTTTTAATGGCTAAATAGAAAAAGGGCAGTAATGCAGCTCAGTGCAAAGGGTTTGGGTTCAGTTCCCAGTACCTCAAAACAAAGTTACGCCTTCAGGAGTCTTTTTCTTTTTGAGACAGAGTCCCACCATGCAGTGCAGGCTGGCCTTGAGCTCATTTTGTAGCCCAGGCTGGCCTCAACCTTGCAAAGATCCTTCTGCCTCAGTCTTCCAAGTGCTAGGTCGGTGCCTTTTTTTTTTTTTTGAGACTGAGTCTTGCTATGCAGTTTAGGCTGGTCTCAAACTCACTGCAAACCTCCTGCCGCAGCCTCCCGAGTACTGGGACTACAGGTATGTACCACCATGATAATCTTCATGATTCTTAAGAGATATATGTGGATCAATTTTTTAATTATTATTATTTTTGTTTTTGGAGAAAGGATCTCTTTTTTTTTTTTTTGTACCGGGGATCGAACTCACGACCTCACACTTGCCAGGCAGGCGCTTAAGCCACTTAGCTAAATCCCCGGCCCGGAGAAAGGATCTCAATATGCAGACCAGGTTGGCCTTGGACTCATTCATGGCGATCCTCCCGCCTCAGCCTCCCAAGTGCAGGGATGACAGGGTTACACCATCATGCCCGTTCCTGTTGCACTAGAAATACTTATGGGGTGCTGAGCCACCCCAAAATCAAAGGAGTTGGCAGAAAACATTCACATGAAATCTCCAGGGCAGAGAGGAAAAGGGGGGATTCTAGGCAGGGGGCAGGACCAGGGTGGACGACGGTGGACGGAAAGTGCTGACTTGCCTGTCACAGAGCTGCTGTCACCCTCGTGGGGTACAGGTCGTGCTGTGCTGTCATCTGCTCGCTGCGTCTCCCAAGCTCTGACTGTGCGGGCTGGGTCCACGCGGGCAGGAGACACACAGGCCCTGCCTTCAGGGGAGGGCGCACGTGCACCTGTCCCCAGGCCACTGGGGCCACCCTAAGGGTCAGGGAAATGGGAGGAAGGACACAGAGCTGGCAAGGTGACTACCAGCGGGCAAGTAGGGAATGCCAAGTCCTGGGGTAACAGGGAACAGAAAGGCAGCTGCAGTGCAGTGGGTAAAGGCAGAGGTGGCGACAGAGGAGGGTTTTTGTTTTATTTCTTTTGAGACTGGATCTCTCTGTGTAGTCCAGGCTGGCCTCGAAGTTGCAGTGATCCTCTTGCCTCAGCCTCAGGCACCCAAGGAAAGCGCTCTACCCTTGAGCCACAACCCAGCTCTGCTAGACCACAGCAACAAAGACTCAGGGAGAAAGGCAGGTTAGTCAAGCCCATGAGTCAGATAGGAAGTGACAGTGTCAACAGACTCCAGCGGCAGGGTGACAAGTCCAAGGAGGTTTAAGAAAACCGAGGAAGTGATAAGGAGCCAACCAGGTGGCACGTCAAGGCGCCAAACTGCAGACAGAGTCTGAAACTCAAATGGCTCTTCCAGGCCAGAGACAGTCACACAGCGGGGGTGGGGGTGGGGGTGGGGCGTCTATAATCCCAGCACACAGGAGGCTGAGACAGGAGGATCCAAAGTTCAAGTCCCACCTGGGCAACTTGGAGAGACCATCTCCAAATAAATAAGGGAGTGGGCGATGTTGCCAGTGTGAAGCCCTGGGACCTGGGGACTGGAAGGACAGCCAGCCTCCCTGCTTTCGTCTGTAGTCACCTTCCCGAAGTTTTGCAGCAAGTGTCTAAGCAGCGATGCAGCCCGTCCCGTTCCCAAGCAGGTAACTGGGTCATGAGTGTCTCATTCCCCCCCAGGCTTCCTCGGTGCCTCCTTTCCTGGCCCTCTGGCTTTGTGGGGGCTACCAGGGGACTGGGGCTGGGGTGGGCCTGCAACGATGAGCCTCAGGACTGGGGGACAGGGCCGCTGGGCGCCTTCCCTAAGGAGCTGCCGTTTAGGTGCACAATTCGCAGGTGGTTCTCCTGGCTCTGGGATGCAAAGGTCAGGCCGCTCTGCAGAGTGGCAGAACAAGACTGAAATCCAGCCTGTCCTTCAAAATCAGAATCTGAGGCAGGGTCTCTCGAGGCAGCCAGGCTGTCCTGAGAACTCCCAGGGAGTCCCCACCCTGCTTCAGCCTCCCGAGCGCCGGGAGCCAGGGGTGCACCACGGCGCACTAGCGAGACTCCCTGGTTAAGCTCTGTCCTCCCTAATAAGACAAGGACCCGGACTACTGGTTTGGCACAGCGTGCATCTTAACAGGGCCCAGCAATGCGAGTTCTAAGCACCCCACACACATTACTGTGGGGTCTCCTGGAAGCCCCGAGGGAGGCCCAGCTCTTGGCCCACCCAGGCTGGGAGAGCTGAGCAGCTCCGGGAGGCAGTCCCCAGCTGGGGTTGGTGCTCAGCGTTCCCAAGCTGTGCACCCTGCTGGAGGTCGGGGCCAGGCAGCAATGCCCTGGGCAGGAGCTAAGCAGCCCCAGCGGTAAACCTCAGGTCAAATGAAAATACCTTTCATTCTGCTTGACCTTAAGGATCTGAGGGTTGAGGATAACTGTGCTGCTCAACTTCAATCTTCCTGGCATCATTTCTGCTACCTTCTTTTCTTTTTTTTTTCCCAGAGTG
The DNA here is from genome assembly GCA_004027295.1 of Dolichotis patagonum. Taxonomy (NCBI): domain Eukaryota; kingdom Metazoa; phylum Chordata; class Mammalia; order Rodentia; family Caviidae; genus Dolichotis; species Dolichotis patagonum. The sequence continues at coordinate 9,071 of PVJX010006331.1, forward strand.
TCTCCCTTTGCACTCCTGGCTGGCCTTGAACTATGTGGCCCAGAACGGCCTAAAACTCTCAGCCACCCTCCTGCGTCAGCCTCCTGAGTGCTGGGATATACAGGGGTATGCCACCATGTCCAGGTCCACCCATCTGGGCCCGGGATATAGCTCAATGGCACAGCACTGCCTGGCAATTGCAAGGTCCTGAGTTCAATTCCCGGTACCAACACAAAATAAAAAAAACACCATTTAAGCCCGTTTGTGGCCAGTGTCGTGGTGGTACACGTCTGTAACCACAGCACTCTGAGGGCTGAGGCAGGAGGACTGCAAGTTCAAGTCCAGCCTGGGTCTTGAGAGACAGCTTGTCTCAAAATTTTAAAACGGGAGGGACACAGGTGGGGGCAGTACTGGGTTGGTGCGTGGGGCCCTGATTCCGAACCCCAGTGCCTGAGAACACAAAATTCGTTTGCCGTCACCGGTGTGTGATCCCGACCAACGCCAAGGCAGGAGAGGAGGCCAGCCTGGGGCCGCGCGGCGGGTCAGAGGTGGCACGTGCACTGCCCGCCGTCCCCACCCCTGAGTCACACTAGCTCACAGCCCGGAGCCCCAGGCTTGCTCAGGGCGCCCCAGGGCGTCGGACACCGCCGGGTCCCAAGGTGGTGTGAGGAGCCGAGTCCCGACCCGTCCCGGCGCACACTGCAGCCCGCCGGGTTATCCGGCATCAAAGGGAGCCGGCCAAGCTCTCTTTCGCAATTCTGGAGTCTCCCGCCCTCAGCAAAGTCGGATTTCCTGCCAGGCCTCCCCCGAGCGCGTGGCGCCGGGCGAAAGTTTCACCAGCTCAGCTGTAACACAGTGAGGAGCTCGGCAAACCAGCGGGTCCGCCTAACCCTGGGACAATTCGACAAATCCTTTACCTCAGCCCACCTACCTGCTCAGGACATTCAAAGTTACTTATTTGCAGTAAAAATGCCTTTTGCTGGGTGTGGTGGCCTATAATCGTAGCACTCAGAAGGCTGAAGCAGGAGGCGGAGGCTGAGGCAGGAGGCTCGCTGCCAAGTTTAAAGCCAACCTGGGCTACACAGTGAGTTCAAGGCCAGGTTCAACTAGTGAGATCCTGGCTGTCTCCAAAAAAAAAAAAAAAAAAGGGGAAAAAAAAGTGTTCGTGAATCTATCCAGAGCTCAGAACTAAAAACGACCGTAAACCACAGTCCTTTTTGACTGAACACATTTATTCTGGCTCAGGATCGTGCTTTTATTCCCGCACTCAGGAGGCCGAGGCAAGAGGATAGCTGCAAGTTCGAGACCAGCCTGAGCTACAAAGTGGGCTCAAGGCCAGCCTGAACTGCACAGCGAGACCCTGTCTCAAAAGGACAAAATAAAATAAAAAATAAAAAATTGTGTCTTTATAGGAAAGCGGCGCGGGACGGGGAGGCGGTCTAAATCCGCTCCTATGCGGGGCTTTACTGTGATAACGCGAATCGCAGACCATAGGCTCAGGCCCAAGGCGACTCCGTGGAGGCGATGCTGCGCAGAGGGCCCAGGGCATCGGCACCGCGGGAGCTCAGGCCAGACCGCGTCACTAACCGGCTGTGTGACCTTGGACCAGCTGCATACCCTCTCTGGGCGTCCGCGTCTGCACCGCACGCTGGCGGTTGAATCACGTGGTCCTCAAGGTCCTTACAGCCGCCAGCCTGGTACCGAGCCGCCTTCGCCATTCAAGCCGCTTCCTGTGGGCGCGGTCTCGGCCTGTAACGGTCCCCTCCCCCGCGCAGGCCCGCGAAACCTTGCTCCGCACGGCCCCTCGAGTGACGCCGCCACCCCGACCGCAGCCCGAGCTCAGCTCCGCCCTTTCCCGGGGGCGTCCCGGCGTGCCCCGCGCCAGGTTCCGAAAGCGGTAAGGCGCCTCCCGCCTTTGCGCGCCCCGACCCCGAACTCCTCAGTTCTCCCGGGCACCCAGACCTATCAACGTCCAAGACCCCAACCAATCACGAGACCTCGCACCCTTACCTCCGGCCCACCCTCTTCCTCGCTCTCAGCCGGTCTGAGTGCAAGGCCCTTAGCAGACCTACCCAATCGCCGGGCGGCTCTCACCTGCCCCACCCCAATGTGTCCCTCCCCTCAGCCAATCCCCGCACCCCATTTCTTGGCCCGCCTAACCAACCCGGGGCCTTGAAACCCACGGGCGAATGGGCGCAGGGCGGCCCTTCAACGCCGGTCGACTGGCCAATTGGGGATTTTGCGTGGCCATGGCGGCAGCCAATCGCTGTGGAGCGCGGTGCCGCCGCGGAGAGGTCCGGCCCGAATATCCCTCCGCCTTCCTCCCGCCCTCTCTCTCCCCGCCTGCGAGCCGCCGCTCACTTACTGCCTCCCTTCTTTCTCCCTCCGCCGCCCGAGCACCAGTCGCGCTCCTAGCTGCCCTCGGGGTCCCTCCCCCGCCGCCAGAGCAGCAGCCGCCGCGCCGCCAGCAGCACCTTAGGAGGGCGGAAGGCAGGGAAGAAGAGAGGAAGGGAGTCTAAGCGCCCGCCCGGAGGGAGCCGGTGAATGGGCTTGTGGTGACCCCCCGCCCCCCACCCCACCCTCCCTTCCCACCCGACCCCCAACCCCCATCCCCAGTTGGAGCCGCCGCCCGAGAGAGGCCGGGCCGCCGTCTAGGGAGGAGTCGCGTCGCCACCTCCGCCATGGAGCTGATCACCATTCTCGAGAAGACCGTGTCTCCGGGTAGGACGCGGGGGTCGGGGGGTCGGGCCGAGGTGACCGCGGTGGGGGAGGGGGCCGCCCCCCTGACCCCGCTCCCGGCCCACTTTCCTCCCCCCCAGATCGGCTGGAACTGGAAGCCGCGCAGAAGTTCCTGGAGCGCGCAGCCGTGGAGAACCTGGTGCGTGCGCCCCGCCGCGCCCCATCCCCTGCGTGCGGCCCTTCCCGCCCTCCCGGAGGCCCAGGCCTTGGAACCCACCCCGCCCCATCCCGTCCCCCTCCCCCCTGCCCGGTCCAACCTAACCCCGCCGTCGGGAAGCCGGTGGGTGTGTCCCGCCCTAGGCCGCGCGGCTGGCCAATGGTGCGGCGCAACGGGGTGAGCGCCGCCCAATCGGCGCGCGGTCTGAGGGCGGCGGTGCGGTGGGAGGGAGGGAAGGGAAGTTAGGTTGCGCCGCGCTGCGTGTTCAGCAAGGGTGGGGGCGGGGGAGCCTTGCCTAGGGGCCATGTGGGAGCTCGGCCCGGCAACCTGCGCGGTGTGGCCGGGGCCGGCTTCTGCTTTTTGCCCCGGCGCCACTGCGGCTCTCTGCGCCGACTTCGCAGGGAGCTCTCTGGCTTTCTTGAGATGTGCTCATGGCACCCGATTGCCTCAGAACCCATTTCCACTATTTTTTCCCTCGTCGTTCCCGCTCATTCCTTTCCTTGGAGGGAGAGATGTGTGCAGATTTGGACTTAGGCGGGGACCAGAACACTGAGTGTCTGCACCCAGACCCCACCCTGAAGTTCATCCTTAAAATCAGGCCTATTTTCCTGATGAAATCACAGGCGAAAGCCCCCCCCCCCCCTTTTTCAAAGCTTCCAATGCACGGGGTCCATAAAAAAGGAAAAAAGTCCCCCAAAGATTGGACCTTAGGGTAAAAACAAATGTAGGATAGGCTGGCTCACACAGCTTGGTGCCATTGATCCCAGCGATGTTTGGTGTTCCTTTACCGTTGAGGGTGGGTGGGGAGCAGGAGGAGGGTGAAGGATGATGCTTGAGGTCTTTTTAAGGTAACAACTCTGAATAACATTGTAATCAAACATGCCCTTCTGGGATATCTTGGCAAGAGAAGAACAATGACAAGGTGTATCTTAGGAAAATTGCCTTTGATTTGTGTGTGTGTCTGTGCTAGTTTTTGCTAACCTCTTAATCCTTAACTTCGCTCAGAAAAGATTTTTCCTATTAGGCTACAGACTGATACTTCCATTTAGGGTACATTTCTGCTTCTGGTTTTGCTAATTGGCAAGAAGTCTGTTATCTTAGAATTTCTAACATTCTTTAGGGATACATAATACAACTTGGGAATTATCTTCAGTGATTGTTGTAAGCTGTAAGAAAATATATCTTCTCCTGGTTACCCTAGTTTACTTTCCTGTTTGGACGGGTCATTTTTGATGGAGGGGAAGAACTATGTGTGCTAATGTTTTTTAACAGAAGGAGAAGCCTTTGAGACTTGTGCATTAGAAACCTTGAGCACGCTTTTCAGGGATCCACCCTTATTTTGTGGACAGCTCCAGAAATGGTACAGGAAGCTTTAGTGCGTTAGCTGTTGACTATTAAGTGCAAAATCGTTTCCTTTGGAACAATTTGCCTTCCTGTATTTTTTTTTTTCGGTTTTTCTCTATTTGTAAATAGTATTTTTTTTCCTGTGTATGTCTCTTGCTGTGTTTTTTGTTTTGCTGCACACTCTTAAAACGTGGGAAAAAAAAGATTTAAGGTTTCTAAATCTGAGGCAAACCTGTTTCTCCTTTTTTGTGAAAGATTACTTGCTTGTTTCATGAGGTCAGAAGCTACCCTGTGTATCATTGTTCTTGGAATAAGTTTTTTTTAATTTAAAAATTCTTCTGCTTTTCTTCCTGTCCGATTCATTTAACAAATACTGAGTGCCAGGCATTGTCCTAAGTGCCTGGGGCACCTCATTGCCCATGAAGGAGCCCACTAGCTACTAGGATGTCAAGCGTGCTTTAATTCCAGGAACCTAATGTGAAGATTTAGGTACTAAGGGTGACCTTGGTAGGCACAAGCTACCGAGGCCAGTGTCAAGTACGTTCCTGCAGGGTGTGTGCTATGTTCTGCAAAGTTCCTCCCCCAGTGATTCATACTCTTAACGGAACCTTCTCTCAACAGCCCACTTTTCTTGTGGAACTGTCCAGAGTGCTGGCAAATCCAGGAAACAGTCAGGTTGCCAGAGTTGCTGCGGGTCTACAAATCAAGAACTCTTTGACATCGAAAGATCCAGACATCAAGGCACAGTACCAGCAGAGGTGGCTTGCTATTGATGCTAATGCGCGACGGGAAGTCAAGAACTACGTGAGTAACTTTCCCTTGTAGTCATATTGCTGGGGGACAAGACACATCTTTGCCAGTGTTTCTGTTATATTTGCCTGAGACAGAGCTTAGGAGTGGTAGATTTCTAGGATCTAAGCTTCACCTGAAGATAGAAATTGTATTTGGTTTACATCTCTGTCCATTCAGCTTGTCCGTTGATGAACTGGAATTCTTTTTCAGATGACTAAGGCAGCCTGCATGGATTTGAAGGGAAGCTTTAATTGGATGCTTTGATGAATTAGAATGGTGTATCAATTGGTTCTGTATATTATTTTTCTGAGGCTGAGGGTTTAGCTCAGTGGTAAAGCGTTTGCTTAGCATGTGCAAAACTTTGGGTTAGATCCCCAGCAGCTCAGAAAATTGTGTGTGTGTGTGTATAAGTTCACCAGAAATTCTGGTTTGGAGATTGAAAATGGGGTTCAAAGATGTTTTTTATTTTTTGTCTTTCTGAGGCAGGGTTTCACTGTGCAGTTCAGGCTGGCCTTAAACTCACTTTGTAGCCCAGCCTGGCCTCAAAGTGATCCTCCTGTCTCCCAAGTGCAGGTGTATCTCCCCCCACCCCCCCAAGGGAGATTTTTCAGGCTGTCCTCCCAAGGCGATTGTGTCACCATCAACCAGCTCTTGTTGAACTTCTGCTACAGATAATTCTAGTTTCTTGGTGGGTTATGTGTGGCACTGTGGAGACAGAAGGAGAATTAAATGGTTTGCAAACCCAAGGAAGTGGAATAATAGGTTTATGATATATGGGCAAGTTTGCTTTTTCTCCTCAGTGAGGTTCTTGAGTAGCCTTGTTACATGGATAAGGCCCAAAGAGAAGTTAAAGTCTATGGTTGTCATTTTGACCGAGGTTTGTGGTTTTTTGGTTTGTGTATTTTGGGGTACTGTGGATTACACTCAGAACATTGGCACTGAGCTATATGCTCACCCTTTTTTTATTTTGAGACAAGGTCTCATGTGTTGCTAAGTTGTGAAGACTGGGTTCAAACTCAGGCTCCTCCCGCCTCAGCCTCCCAGCTGGCTGGGGCTCCAGGCTTCAGCCACCATTGTGTGCTCGCCAGGGCTGCGTCCTCCACTTGTGCTTGGTCAGGTCATGGTTATTGGCATCACATTGGCTGTTCCCCGTGGGTGCCTGCATCAGGCAAATGAGTGCCCCTTACAGCTACTTCTAGGCAGCTACTTCTCTCTGCTCCTCTCGTCTCCAGTCGTGCTTGAAGGCGGCACCTATGACAGGAAACTGGCTTAGCGCGACCGGGTCTCAAAATAAAAGAGCTGCCCCCTTTTATTTTTGATAGTTTTGGGGGCATAAAGCAGTTTCTATTGAATATTGTGTCTGTGATTTCTTTTTTAAAAAAATTTTTGATGCAGGATTTCTTTTTATTTATTTATTTATTTATTTATTTTTGGTACCAGGGATTGAACTCATGACCTAGCACTTTATCAGGCAGACACTTGTGCTGCTAAGCTAAATCCCCAGCCCCTGTTCTTTTTATTTTTTATTTTTTGGTCTTTTTGAGATAAGAGTCTCACTAGGCAGTTCAGGCTGGCCTTGAGTTCACTTCATAACCCAGGCTGGTCTTGAACCTGTCATGATCTTTCTGCCTCAGCCTCCCAAGTGCTGGGATTAGAGGTCACCATGTCCAATTATGTGATCTTTTGTTGGTGGTATTTGAAATTGAACCATGGGTTGTCACACTAAACCATGGCCTTTTAATTTTCTTTTCCTTTGAGACAACAGTCTCCCTGTGTTGCCCAGGCTGAACTCCTAGACTCAAGTCATGCACCCAGGCATGTGCCACCAGCTGGTTCATCCCTGGAAATCGATTATTGGGGGAGGGAGGGTACCTGAGATTGCTGAGCTCCATCTCCAGGCTTTTTTTTTTTTTTTTTTTTTTTTTTTTTTTTTTTTGTACCAGGAATTGAACTCAGGACCTTGCACTTGCCAGGCAGGTGCTGTATCATTGGCCTTTTTATTTTTTATTTTGAGACAAGATCATGCTAAATTGTCCAGGCAGGGCTTGACCTTGTGCTTCTCCTGCCTCAGCCTCTCAGAATGTGGCGATTGCAGAAGTCTCCTGGCTTCTCACTGGAACTCCTGATGCTCGTAATGCCCATTCAGTTTCTCACAGTCCTCTAGTTAGGTACTGCTTAAGTAAATGAGATAGGATGTAATTTGAACTCCTCACTTGTATTTTTTGACACTTTGCTTTTAATACCAAAGTTTTTGAAAATTGTATATTAGCACAGTTGAGACCTTTCAGGTTGAAAAATTAGAATGAGCCAGACAGTGATGTGTGCCTATAATATCCAGCTACTAGGGAAACTGAGGCAGGGAGATCACTTGAGCCCAGAAGGTAGGGACCAGCATGGGCAGTGACAGCACGACCCTTTATGGCAGATCTGATAGCTAAAGTAGTCTCTCATTGCCTCTGGTCTTTTGGGGTTTATTTGAAGCAAGATTGCACTGTGTAGCCCAGGTTGGCCTCAGCTCATTGTGATCCTCCTTCCTCAGCCTCCTGAGTGCTGGGGTTCGAGGCATGCACTTGGTTTCACCTGAAATAACATTAACTGAGAGCCTTCTGCAGCGCTTTAAAGCAAAGGTGAACGGCACTCAGGGCGCTACACAGCGCCACTAGGAGACAGTTGCAGCCGCTGCACTCTGGAGGAAGGAGAGTGTGTGCTGGGAGGTCGGGAAGTGGGTGTTAAGTTATGGCTGGATGGGAGAAAGTGGTCCTGGGGTGGTGCCGAACAGTTGGGTGACTAGCTGATGGTAATGTTCTATGCATTTCGAAAAAGCTGACAAACAGGATTGTGGGTGTCTGGACTACAACAAAATGACAGTGTTTGAGCAGGCGCCACAGATGGGTGTGTACTAATCTGAACTTCACCCAAGGTGTGCATGTGTGAGAGCGTCACATGGGAGCTGGCCATGGTAGTGCACACCTGGGATCCCAGTGCTGGAGGCTGAGGCAGGAGGATTGCTATGAGTTCAAGACCAGCCTGGGTTACAGATTGAGACACTCTTTCTTTCTTTCTTTTTTTCTTTTCTTTTGTACCTGGGATCAAACTCACGACCTCGCACTCGCCAAGCCACTGAGCTAAATCCCTAGCCCCAAAACCTTCTTTCAAAACAAGACAAAAAAAATCACATGGTCTCTCATATCTATGGTTTTTGCCATTTAAAATTTTTTAAATTCGTCCCCCCCCCCAAAAGAAAGAAAAGAAACACTCCCACTTGAGCTTCAATCAGACTTGGGCAGGTAGCTGTTCAGCTACCGACATTTGGTCAGTTGTCCTCCCATCTCTTCACCTTGCTGTGGACCCACAGTTTTTGTTAATGTCTATCCCAGGTGGGGCCATGGCAGTGGGGCAGGCAGACAGGGTGACCTGTCGCCTGGGACAGAAAGCCAGGGGTCCGCCGTCAGCTCATAACTGCAAAGCAGGGTGCCAAGCGGCCTGCCCAGTCGGCAGGGCTGGCTGAGTATCTGGTAGCGCTTCTGTGTCCCGTGCTCCCACCAGGGATGGTGGGGTTTGAGAGCTCAGTGGCTCTTCATGAGTTCATGGACGCCACTAGCTGTGGGGCTGACGTGGAGCTGGGTTGCGTGTGGCTTCCTCTGTCGGGCCGCGCATCCTTTCCCCTTACGCAAGTGTCCGCGTGCTCCCCCGGCCAGAGACAGGCTGAGTGCCGAGGGTGGCGTGGGAGTGGGGACGCCCGAGGAGTTCTTGGTTCTTGGGCACACAGAGCACATCTTTGCAGGTTGGAGGCGAAGGGGTGACAGCCTTAGGTTGGCAGTGTTTGTAACTTTGTTTTTGCATTGAGAGCTGTCGAGAGCTGCCTGAGGAGGCGTGTCTGAGCAAGTCACACTGGGCTCGGGCTTATCAGTGACCACGGAGGTTCTTTCCAGCCGCCAGCGCCAGTGGGAAGATCTCTTTTGAGTTAGGCAGTGACCTCGTGCGGATCAGACCACTTGAGGCCCCACAGTTACCCTTACTCTAAGTGGGGCGGGGCATCGTTCCCATGCACCCCAACAGGGAGCTGCAAGCTGGACTTTGTGCCCGCTGCTCCCCTTTTCTGTGCTGTGTACCTCTCACCTGCTGGTTTTCCCTGCTTGTGTTGAATGCAGAAGTGGGTGCTTGTGTCAGGAATTTCCACTGGCAGCAGGGATGGTTGGTTTTACTTTTAGATTCCGGGAGTTGTTAGTTGTATGGATGATGATAGTTAGGCTGGCTTGGGTTTTTTGTTGTTTTGTTTTTCTTAATAGAATTTAGAGCCAGTGATATAAAAGATGTGGTTTTAAGCAAACTATGCTCAATAATATTCGATACTGATAGGCTTTATCCCTGCTTTTTTCCAGGTTTTGCAGACCTTGGGCACAGAGACGTATCGGCCCAGCTCTGCCTCACAATGTGTGGCTGGTATCGCTTGTGCAGAGATCCCAGTAAACCAGTGGCCAGAACTCATTCCTCAGCTGGTGGCCAATGTCACAAACCCCAACAGCACAGAGCACATGAAAGAATCAACGTTGGAAGCTATTGGTTACATTTGCCAAGACATAGTAAGTGCTGAGGAGGTGCACCTGACGTGTGTGCTCTGATTCCTGTAGTGACATGGGTGGTGTTAGGATGACAGTCAAGTCATGAAGAAAGCCAAGTTGCTTAATTTCTGGGGGATCAAACCTCGGGCCTTGCTTCCCAGGCAGGCGCTTTACCACTGAGCTGTACCCAGGTGAAGATTTGGAAGTGAGGATGTGCTCATGTGGAACACACCTGACCATATTCTTTTTCTTGGGGTTCTTAGCGTCTCTTGCATCCCGTGTGCTGGCTTCGTTCACTTCATTACGTATGGCTTGGCCAGCTCGCCGTGCGTTGGTTTCGCCACCAGAGCCACAGCATGGTGTCTTAGCCGCAGTCCTCCTGGGACCGTTGCTGTGATGGAGGTCCCTGCTCTCAATTTCTGTCTCAGTGTGGACTTGAGGGAGCACGGGGACCCACAGCACCTGCCCTGGCCCTGGACATGCACAGTACTGTGCTTAGGTGTCAGTCCTTGGCCCTCGGCCAGTTTATTTGGTACAGATGGCCTGGGACAGAGCTCCAGACTGCCCCACCCTTTTGCGCAGGTGTCCAGGGTCCTTGTACGGAGCAGCCAGAGAAGGACTTGATGACTTGTGCGTGTCCCAGTTGGGTTGAGCCTGCCAGTCCTGTGGGCGCTCTGCAGGTCCTTGGCCCTGCCATCCCCTCACGGGTCTGTGTAGGCAAGAACACAAAGCCATGACACTCGCTGGGTTTTGCAGTTGCAGGAGTGCTGATTAGTCATGAGCTGATTATCGTGTTCACTGCGCTTTTTGGCTGGTTGCAGGACCCGGAGCAGCTGCAGGACAAATCCAATGAGATTCTGACTGCCATAATCCAGGGGATGAGGAAAGAAGAGCCGAGCAATAATGTGAAGCTAGCTGCTACTAATGCACTCCTGAACTCGCTGGAGTTCACCAAAGCCAACTTCGACAAAGAGGTAGATTTCTCCTGTCACGCAGTCCCGGGTCAGAGGGCGCGGAGTGAGATCTCTGTGACAGTGGGGTTTGAGGATGTACAGGAGCATCCCCCTCTGCTCTGGGTGTGGGGAGTCGAGGCATGAAGTGGGTGTTAGTTTGCCCATTGTTGCCCCTCTCAAAGGTGAAGGGGTCTCAGTAAGTCTCGAAGTGGCCCATGTTGGGCTTGGGCTTGGAATCTCGCCCCGGCGCCCTGGTGCACTGGGTCTACAGGGGTGAGCTGCCAGGCCTGGCTGGTTTACTCACCGGTGTGCAGGGAGCTCAGGTCCGTGCCGTGTAAGCAGCACCGAGTCAGCCGGAGCCGTGGCGCGTACCTGCAGTCCCAGCTACTCGGGGCCCAGTACGGTGCCTCTGTGGGCTGTTCCCAGTCCTACCCACAAAACAGAGCCGTTTTCTGGCCTCAGGTTGGGCATGGTTTTGCACTGCTGTGGAAACGGTCTCTAGCGCTGTGAACATCTCCCCGTTCTTCCCTTGCCCAGCTGCAGGCAACCCTGCCGTATGATGTCCCCGTGATCTGCCTTAGATGTCACATATAAATAGAGACCAACAGACCTGCCTTTTTGTGACTGCATAGTTCACTTAGCATAATGTCCTCAAGGCTGGCCCAGGGTGCCAAATGTGCCACGATCTGTTTTTGAGGCCGCATAGCATTTGTCTCGTGTATGTACCATGTTTGTGTGCTGTGTCACCTGTGTGCCTTGCGCCTGTCTTTTGGTTCTTGGCAATAAGACCGTTACGAATGTGAGGGCACAGATCCCTCTTTGGGTCCTGATGTCACTTCCTGTGGAAGGACAGTGTCCCCAGAAGTACAGCAGCCAGATCAGAGCCTGCGAGTATGTCAGTGTTCTGTTTGTTGGCACTTTGGCTGGGCTTCACGCCGCTTCTCTGCCTTTAAAGGGGTGGTCTGAGAAGGCGGAGCAAAGTCCAAGTCCGCTTGATTTGGAAACTGGAATTTCCTTTTGAACTTGAAGATTCGGGAGGGTGGCAGATGAAGTCCATTACTCAGCACCTTTGATGCAGATTTTCCGTCTTCCACAAAACAAATTTGGTCTCTGAAGTAAAGCAGATGGTTTGAATTCTCTTAAGTTTTATTAAATACAAGAAAACTGCTTTTCCTACATGTACGCTTTTGTTGTTCTTTTAACTATTTTTACTTAACCTTTACGGCCTACATCCTCCAGTCAGCTTCCTCCTGAACTCCCCTTAGTGGCGCTGCGCTGGGGATTAAAGGCTTAGGGGCTGCCTCCCCACTGGCTCCGTAGCAGGCACTGCGGGAGAGCCACTGGGCCAATCCGGGGCACAGGCACAGAGGAGGGAGTGGGTCCCTCTGAAGAGAATCCCAAGTCTTCAAGGGTGTGGCTCATGCTGGCTAATTCTCCTTTCTCTTCATCTCTCCTGCAGTCTGAAAGGCACTTTATTATGCAGGTGGTCTGTGAAGCCACCCAGTGTCCAGATACAAGGGTGAGTGTGAGAGCATCTCCCCGGCAGGGGCAGGCTCTGTCGTGCAGAATCTGAAACGTGGGGAAATCAGTGCGTTAAAAAAACAGGTCTGACAGATTGTCAGCAGTTTTTCTCCGATGTGTTAGGGTTAGGGTTAGGGTTAGAGAGAACCAAGAACAATGGAAATTACCATCCTCTTAAAAGGTTTTTCAGGAGGCTAAGGCAGGAGGAACACAAGTTCAAGGCCAGCTGGGCTACAGAGCTCAAAAGTGGAGGTGGGGTGGGGCTAGGCATGTAGGGCAGGGGTAGAGGCTTGCTGGTCGGGGACTGCATTCCCAGCACTTCAGGGAAGGGGGTGGTATAAGGAGCAGCAGTGGATGGACTTCACTACTTTATTGCCATAGGTCATTCAGGTGATTGTTTTCAATGGTAACCCTTGAAACTGGGGAAAATAACATCTTTAGTCTAAACAGTGTTAGTGAGTTCAGTCCTGTGGCTGCCCCAGGTGCCTTTGAAGGAAAGAACAAATGAAATGGAGGAAGGCATAATGGAAATTACAGGGCAAGATTGATTTGCAGAGAAAAATAGCATGAACTGTGTCTACTGTTACGTGGTGACCTGTTGAGCATCTACTTCAGGTTGCACTGCTTTTAGTAAGCTGTTTAATCTCTTCTTAAAAGGTACGAGTGGCTGCTTTACAGAATCTGGTCAAGATAATGTCCCTGTATTATCAGTACATGGAGACCTACATGGGCCCTGCTCTCTTTGCAGTGAGTATCTCACGTGATTGATCTGCGTAGCTAATCGAAAAGCTCAGCATCTTTGGCTGCTGTTTTATCACCCTGTAGTGTTTTACTTACTGTGGAATAAAAAGCTGGGTGCCTTGGCTCACACCTGTAACCCCAGCACTTGGGAGGTTGAGACAAGAAAATCACTGCAAGTTCGGGGCCAACCTGGGCTACAGAGTGAGTTCAAGGCCAGCCTGAACCGTGTAGGGAGACTCTTGTTTCAAAACAACAATAAAATTACCCTGAGTGCTGAGTACCACGTGCTGTGCCAGAACAAGCTTTCTCTCTTGGATGCTGAAAAGAATGGGTTTTGAAAATATATGTATATTTTTTGTTTCAAAACTAGTTTTTGCAAACTGTGGTTTTGGACCTGAATGGAGTGTCTGGTTAAGAAGGAGTCTAACGTGAATCAGTACTTACTTGGGGCCTGGGGTCTTGTATTTTTTTCTCTAAAGATCACAATCGAAGCAATGAAAAGCGATATAGATGAGGTGGCCCTACAAGGAATAGAATTCTGGTCCAATGTCTGTGACGAGGAGATGGATTTAGCCATCGAGGCTTCCGAGGTAAGTGTGGGGGTGTCAGGGTGGGGAGAGCTGTGCTTTCGCCTGGTGGTTTGAACAGCTTGTTAGTTGGGGCTGAGGGGTCGTCTGCTGGTAGAGATTCTAGTTTCCCACTAGCCAAAGCCATGACTTTGGCAACAGCTCGGTAAGGAGGGAGCTGTTGTTTGCACCAGTTTCAGGCATCATTTACGTCCGTGCTGATGCTCCGTCCTAGGGACACCAGGGGGCAGCAGGCAGGCGGCTTATCCAGGGGACACCTGATGCTGCTGATTTGCTTTCGAGGTCCAATGGGAGCGTCAGATGTATAATTGATAGTTTACTAGCCCTGGAGAAGGAGTCTTGTATGGAGAGGAGTTATTTTGTACTTGAAAGTAAGCTTTGTGTGTCACCTTGTCTGTTTCTGCACGTTGGAAAGTACAGCCTTATTTCTGGCACTCTTACGTAAAGTTCGTACATCTCGGTTTCAAAGAAACACTAGATGTCAGGTTGTTAATATGCATTGAGCTGGTGAGAAAAGAAACAGAATTCTTAAGGTTGCCTTGGTCTTTTAAGGAAGATTACATTATGGTCTAAGAGAATTTCACTGAAGTAGACAGAAAATAAGCCCCTATTTTTAAGCCAGGTGTGGTGCTGCACACCTGTACTTCCAGCTGCTGGAGGGACCAAGGCCGGGAGGACTGCGAGTGCGAGGCGGCCTCAGCAGCCTAGGCGGCGCCTGCCTAACCTCTGTGGTAGAGCCTCTGCCTAACGTGCCCCAGGCCCGTGGTGGAGCCTGGGACCAGCGGGGAGAACGCAGCGAGTGTCAGCCTTTGCCCCGAGTGTGTTACAGATACGGGCGGCTCTGGCCGCGCCCCGAGTTTGCTTCTGTCTGCCTGAGTCTGCTCTCTCCTTTCCAGGCGGCAGATCAAGGACGGCCCCCTGAGCACACCAGCAAGTTCTACGCCAAGGGCGCGCTGCAGTACCTGGTTCCCATCCTCACCCAGACGCTAACGAAGCAGGTGAGGCCCCCCGCCGGCCCCGCGCAGGCCTCGGAGCCTCAGGCTGGGTCAGGTGGGTCAGCAGCTGTGGACTGGTTTTCATGGCGGACACTGGCAGCCCGTGCCACCCTGTCGCCGCTCTGTGGCAGATGACTCAGGAGTGGCGGGGCTGGGCCGGCAGGGTTCCCTAGGCTCTGGGGAGTCTGGAGGCCGGGGTCCGAGTCTCTCGTGAGTGGATTGGGAACAGCCAGTCGCTGCTTGGTGGTCTGCTAAGGGCCACGCCATGTGAGCCACACTAAAAAGAGAGGTGTTCTGTAAGGGAAGGCCAGTGTGAGCTGTCGGTGTGTGCTGGTGAACTCATGGGGTGCAGCTGTGCTCTTGCACGCTGACGGGGTGTTGGGGAGGAGTTACTTAGCTCCAGTGATGGACTGCAGCCTGCGAAGGGAGCTTCTGCTGACCCTGCTCCTTCATCAGGGCCAGCTGTTAAGGTCTGGGACGCCACAGACCAGGGCAGAACCAGGGCTTCGCACAGTTGCTCGCTCTTTTGCCAAGAGGCGGCTCATTCTCGCCGCTGTCCTCCCTTTATGCATCACATTTTGTCTTGGTGGCATTCCTGCCACCACGTCTTTTCTGGTGGCTGTGGAGTGACAAAGTCTGCAGCACTGGGGAGACAGGGATGGTAATTTGGGGCGCTGGAGAATGTGTGTGCAGGAGTGTAACTTTCTAGGCATGCGTGTATTTCAGTATAGCAGTCTCAGATCAGTAGAGTTTGATTTGGTTTGAAATGGACTAGGCATTCTTTTAATTTCTTTTCTCCAACCCTGTCTTGCATTTGCTTTCCTTGGTTTCTGGTGTGCTGTTTTCTGTTTGGGTCTTTTTGAGGCAAGGTTTCAGTCTGCAGTTGAGTCTGCCTTGAACTCACCTTATAGACCAGGCTGACCTTGAACTCGGTCACCACCACACCCAGCTCTTCTTTCAGTTTTACAGCTGCAATTTTTCATCTTTGAGTATTTTTGCTTTTGTATATTTTGTCACACTTGCACAACTTTGAGAACAAACCACTTTTTTGTGTGTCTAATTTTCTGGAATGGAATACACAGTTTGCCTTCAATTATTGTGTCTGGAGACCGAGTACAATATGAAGCTGTAACTGAGCTGGGCATGGTAGTGCACTGCTAAAATCCCAGCACCTCGGGAGGCCGAGACAGGAGGATTGCGTTGTCTCAGGAAATAAAATAAAAGGAGCTAGGGCTGTCGCTCAGAGGTAGAGCACTGTGGGCTTGATCCCTAGTTTTGCAAAAAAAAATAAATAAATAAATAAAGTGCACCTGGATCCTGGTGTAAGAACAATCTGAGTAGAATGTGTTTTGTGTGTTTTTCTTTGTGGTGGGACTGGGGATTGAACCCAGGCCCTTGTGCTCTATCATTGGAGAATATCG
Organism: Dolichotis patagonum; assembly: GCA_004027295.1. Lineage (NCBI taxonomy): Eukaryota > Metazoa > Chordata > Mammalia > Rodentia > Caviidae > Dolichotis > Dolichotis patagonum. Next base: position 24,862 of record PVJX010006331.1, read on the forward strand.
CAGGCCTTTTTATTTTGAAACAATCTCACTCAAGTGCTCGGAGTGAGCTAGGATATACAGTCTTCCTACCTCAGCCTCTCGGATACCTGCAGTTCCAGGCATTCATCACCACACCCAGTGTTTTTTCGTTTGTTTGTCTGTTTTTGAGACTGAGTCTTGCTGTGCAGTTCAGGCTGGTCCTGGACTGGCTGTGTGGCCCTGGCTGGTCTGGATCCTGTGACAGTCCTCCTGCCTCAGCCTCCCAGTTCTGGCAGTGCGGAGACTGAACCCCAGGGAGTCCCACACGGCAGGCAGGCAGGCAGGCGTACCAACCAGTGAGCCACATCTCCAGTCCTGGTCTACTTTTCTTTTTCTGTTTAGAGACAGATGTGTCCCTAAGTCACCGGGGTGGGCTTGCATTTGTCACTGCCATCTTCCTGCCTCAGCAGTCGGAGTGCTGCGATGAGGAGTGCTGCGATGAGGAGTGCACACTGCCACACTTGGCCTTGTTCACTTTTTTATGTCATTTGTGCTGTTAAAGTTGAAGTTTGCTCGCTCTTGTCGTATGTCATACCGAGGAGACTCTTTTCCTTTAAATCTCAATTTAACAAAGGCTGAGGGGATGAGTCTATAAAGATTTGAACAGTAGCAGTTTCACGGTGCCAGAGTGTGAAAGCTACATGAATACGGGACTTCTGGGTGGAAATAGTGAGTTGTGTTTGTTTTTGTGGGCAGGGATCAAATGCACAACCTCACGCTTGTCAGGCAGGTGCTTGTGCCACTGAGCTGAATCCCCTGCCAAATAGTAAGGTTTTGGGGAGAAAGGTACCAGGGATCTAACTAACTTACTACCCTGCACTTGCCTGGCAAGCATGAGGTGGTAAATTTGATCCCTGATAACCAAAAAAAAAAAAAACAAAAAAACAGGAAAATTTCTTGGACAAAAGGAATGGGGAATAGGATAGCTCCTGATAGACAGCAGAGGTCCTGAATGGATTTTGCTGTTTTGTTTTTTGTTTTTCTGTTTGTTTTTTTCTTTTTTAGCTTTTTGAGACAGTCTTGCTTTGTAGTCTGAACTCCCTGTAGCCCAGGCTGGCCTGAATCTCTCAGCAATCCAGATGCTCCTACTTCAGCCTCCCAAGTGCTGGGATCATAGGCATGCCCCACACCAGTGATTTGAACAACAGCTTCCCTTGTCACACGTTGTCCCACAGGATGAGAATGATGACGATGATGATTGGAACCCCTGCAAGGCAGCCGGTGTGTGCCTCATGCTTCTGTCCACCTGCTGTGAGGACGACATCGTGCCGCACGTCCTCCCCTTCATCAAGGAGCACATCAAGAACCCGGACTGGCGGTACCGGGATGCCGCCGTGATGGCCTTCGGCAGCATCTTAGAAGGCCCGGAGCCCACTCAGCTCAAACCACTAGTGATCCAGGTAAAGCTAGGCTTGAGTGTGCTGTGATTTAAAAAAAAAAAATACTCATCCATAAAAGTTATTTCCAGAGAGTCATATGGTATTGGTAAGGGCAGTGTTTTTGTATACTTTGTTTATACTATGTGTGTGTGTTCTTACTATTTTCTCACAACACTGGGATTGAACCTGGGGTCTTCTGTGTGCTAACTGGCAAGCAGTCAACCACTGAGCGCCCCTTCAGCTCTGTTGGGGGGGTGAGATGGTCTCGCTAAGTAGCCCAGCCTGGCCTTGAACTCGCAGCAATCCTCTAGCCTCAGCCTCCCAAGTACTACTGGGATTACAGGCGTGCACCACCACATCCAGCCTAAATCTTCTTTTAGATAAGGTATTTCCAATTTACCCAGGCTGACCGCAAACTTTGTTTTTTAAAAATTACATTTATTGGTACATTTTTCGTATGCATCGTGATCAGTCATCATGGGGAATTTGTAGTTATACTGATCTTGACCCTTAAAGCTTGCCCTGCTCGGCCTCCCAGGTAGCTGGGATTATAGGTGCACACCGTCTGCTTCACAGTTTTTGAGGAGTGCATTATTCTGTGCTCTGGATGAAGTTGACAGTGATGCGATGTTGATTGGTTTGCTCATGTTAGGGTATAAGAATGCACTTTAATTGAGTCTCATGCGTACAGAGCTTAGTTTCACGTTGGATCAGCTGCCATCGTAACTGCGTTATGGAGTCTCTGCCTGAATAACTCAGCGTAAAGTGCTGAAAATCCATCCCAGACTTCTAATTGCACTCTCTTGGGACTTGATGAGGCGTGTAGGGCTCTTGCACGTTACATTGGTGAGATTTTGATGTCTCAGAACTGTCTTGGAGTTAGACCCCATCTTCCCTCTAAGTAGCCGGTGTCCACCGAAGCGTCATCTGTGCTCTCTTTGCTGTGTTTCAGGCTATGCCCACTCTCATAGAATTAATGAAAGACCCCAGCGTGGTCGTCCGAGACACAACTGCATGGACAGTGGGCAGAATCTGCGAGCTGCTCCCCGAAGCTGCCATTAATGATGTCTACTTAGCACCCCTACTGCAGTGTCTGATTGAGGGCCTCAGTGCCGAGCCCCGCGTGGCTTCCAACGTGTGCTGGGTGAGGGATTCTCTCCCCAGTGAGGGGAGCGCGGCTGCACCCTTGGCAGGAGAGGAGGTGGTGCGGGAGGCGCAGGTCCCTCTCCTGGAAGGCTTGTTCGGAGCGGGTTGCTTTTCTGAGTCTTGGATTGAGATGTGGGGGAGATGCAATTGCAGGAGCCGGCGGGGGCCCAGGACTCCTGGTGCCCAGTCCCTGAAGTGCTTAGAGCAGTCATGGTAACCCAGCAGGGAGACTTTTCTTCCTTGAATTGCTTAGGGACAAAAAGTTTTGACTGAAGTAAAGTGGTTGGTCACAAGAAGTGCCACTGCTGAGAGAGGGGCGGGAGGGAGGGCAGGAGGTGGCCTAGCCACTGAGCCGGTGTGGGCTGTGTGGAAGGTGAGGTATGGCTGGCGTCTTCCCACAAGCAGAAGGCCGGATGGTGGCAGTGCTGGTGCTAGGCAAGGCGCCCTAATGCTCAGGGCTGTAGACCGGCAGGCTCTGTACATACAGCGTTGGCAAATAGAGATCCCTGTAAGACGTCACTTGGATTACCTTGAGCAAAAAAAGCTGGGCGCGCTCCTAGCATCGGTTTGTGGGTCCTTTGGAGAAGAGCACTGATGAGTGTGCCCTAAGGAACAATGAGGTGACCCTGGGGGGATTCCTGCAGGACTAACACTAATCCGTGTGCATCCCAGGCTTTCTCCAGTTTGGCTGAAGCTGCTTATGAGGCTGCTGATGTAGCTGATGATCAAGAAGAACCAGCCACCTACTGCTTGTCCTCTTCTTTTGAGCTCATAGTTCAGAAGCTGCTGGAGACCACGGACAGGTAACTGAGCCCGCAGAGCCGGGGGGGGGGTCCTCCAGAAGCCAGCGGGGCAGCTGAGCTTTGGTCTGCTCTGTAGGAATTCAGGGGACTTTGTGGAGATTATTAGCTTAAATAAAAGAGAGAGGGAAAAACAAGTGGAGACTATACCTACTCTGGGATTGTGGGGTAACTGTTGCTTGTGACATTGGTGAAGAACTTAGTGTTTAAGTAACTGATTTATAAGGGGACTCATCTGGGGACGCCCTGTAATGGTTCCTGTGTGATGCATGCATTGCCTCCAGTCAGGCTAGGAGTGGAGCGAACTCAGGAAGGCCTGAGCTGACATTTCTTGCAGATCTGTGAAGAAAACCGTTCTACCTACTTCATAGCTACCGTATTAGCTTTCCATCCCTGTGACCAAGGACCCAAAAAAGACTTAGAAGAGGAGAGAGAGAGATTCTTGGCTTCCAGATGCAGGGGTTTCAGTCCATGGTGGGTGGCCCCTTGCATGCAGGCCTGTGACGAGGCAGAAACAAGCAGCGGCGTAGTGGAGAAGAGCTCTCCTCACCTCGAGGCAGCCAGGAGGCAGGAAGTGAGCCAGCCTGCGGGAAGGAAGGGGTTAGGGACTAGACTGAGGCCCTGAGAGTCGCCCCTGTTGCACTCCCTTTATCCTCCCAGTCACAGCAGAGCATTATAGATTGGTCTTCTGGTGAAGTTAAAACCCTGGAGATCCAGTGGCCTTTCTGGGCCCCGCCTGCACACTTGGGTCCATTGGGCTCGAGCTCTCAGAGAATGAGTCCTTCAGAGATGCTGGTGTGTGAGCTGTGGCAGCGGTCAGACAGCCGCTTCGACCCATTTCCAGCCTGTAAATTTAGCATTATCCCAAGGGGCCATTCTGAATTTTAACCAGGTCCAGAGATAACCAGGTCCAAAGACCATTGTAAGCATAGCCATTGGCTCGAGAGACTTTTTTCAAATTTTGGTTCTTGGGCCTGGGGTTTAGCTCAGCAGTGTAAGCACCTGCCTGGCAAGTGCAGGGTTGTGAGTTCGATCCCTGGTACAAAAAAATAAAATAAAACTCTGGTTCTTAAATCAAGCAATAACAAATGCCGATGGAGCTGTGGGGACAAAGGACCCTTCTCCACTGTTGGTAGGAATGCAGACTGGTGCAACCACTGTGGAAATCAGTGTGGAGATTCCTCAGAAAACTAGGACTGGAGGTCCTGTTCAGCCCAGCTAGTCCCCTTCTGAGTATCTTCCCAAAAAGAATTAAAAACATACCCCCGTGATGTATGTGCACCCATGTAGCAGGTGTCTGTGATAGCCAGATCTTGGGAACAGCCTAAATGCTCATCTACTGAGGCATGGATAGAAAAGATGGGTGTTTCTGTACAGTGGAATACTACTAAGCTATAAAGAAGGATAAACTGGACAGTTCAATAGGTAAATGGATACAACTTGAGAACATACTCCTTAGTGAAATAAATAACACGTATTTAAAAAAATTGATTCTTAGATACTGTGTTGTCAGACTCAGACCAGGTGTGTAGTCTGTTAATTTCTAGTTTCCTGTTTCTGGAAAGAAAAAATCTGCGTTGCCGCACCGTTTCATCCGTCCTGTCCTGCTCAGTGCCGGCAGCGGAGGCTTTCAGGTTCTGCTGTGTGTCCCCTACAGACCCGACGGACACCAGAACAACCTGAGGAGCTCCGCGTATGAATCGCTCATGGAGATCGTGAAGAACAGCGCCAAGGACTGCTACCCTGCGGTCCAGAAGACCACTCTGGTCATCATGGAGCGGCTGCAGCAGGTGCTGCAGATGGAGGTGAGGCCCAGGCTCTGCGGCCGGCGGGGCTGTCCTGGGCGGGCCTCCTTTCAGGGCTGCTGCTGCCTTCTGGTGTTTGAAGTGTATTTTCGCAGCGTTTACCTGTGTGAAACAGCTTGAGCATGGTCCTGTGTTGATTCCTCAATACCAAAAAAACAAGTTAAAACACATTGTTGTGTCTGGGCATGGTGGTGCACACCTGTAATCCCAGCACTTGGGAGGCAGAGGCAGGGGGATTGCCATGGGCTCGTGGTCCCATGGTCCAGCCTGGGGTACAGGCGAGACACCCTGATTTGGAGAAGAAAGAAAGAACCGGTGGTGCTTAATATTTGCATTACTTGTCACAGTTTACGCGTGCCTTTTACACTGCGAGTCTTGTGTGTGTTCGCTTTCCTGCATTGGCACTGGTGAAGATGTTGATGCTCCTGGGAAGCCCAGCAGAAGGGCCTGATGTTTTCTTCCTTCCTTGCAGTCACATATCCAGAGCACGTCTGACAGGATCCAGTTTAATGACCTTCAGTCCTTACTCTGCGCCACACTTCAGGTAGGACAGGTCCTCGCCCTTGCCATTTCTCAGCCGTCCGTCTGTCTGTCCATCTGGGCGGGGCAGCTCTGGACCATGTGGGTGACGCTGATGGGAGAGTCCTTGTCCGCTCCCGCTCCCGCTCCCGTTCCCTAGGCCCTCCCCAGGACGGCCGGGCGGGGCCAGCAGCCTTGAGTCTTGCTTGTGGGAGGCTGTCAGGGCCTGGATCACATTTGGTTCCCAGCTGCGGCTCCTTCAGTTGAAAATACAGCCTGGGCTGCTGCTGTCAGCTTTTAAGACATTTGCTGTCAGGAGCTTTAGTATTACAGTGCGTACAGTGCCTTGTGTTCACAGCAGAGAGTCTTTCAAGGCGACACTGGGTAAAAAGGAAAGTAAAATGTGGCTCTCGGCCTAGGACGTGGCTGAGGAACTGTTCCCTTTGCTGCAGACAAAAGGAAAATGCTGGAACTTCTTGTCTGAGGCTTGAGTAGGGGCGGGTTTAGTGTTCCGGGAGCTAACTGGGGCAGCTTAGCTGCGAACTCCCTTCGCCCCAGACGTCACGTTTGAAAGCATGAGCGTTCAGAGCCTCATTGCTCATCAGATAAACTGCAGGAGCCGTTCAGCGACAGGAGCTGGAGCAGACAACAGGAGAGGGAGGAGGGTGGTGGACGGTGGAATGAGGATGCATGCACTTGGAAGGAGCCAGGTGGACTTCGTTTAACCGGGGCCATTTCCCTATCAGGTGTGGTCATGCAGCTGTGATCCCAGCTGCCAGGAGGCTGAGGCAGGAGGATCCCAAGTTTGAGCATGCTCTGAACATAGCCAGAGTTTGTCCAAAATAAAAAGGGCTGGGGTTTCTTTAGCACAGTGGTGGAGCGCTGTCCCCAAGGCTGTCTATAAGCAATAGTAGCACACTTCATAGACCATTGTCTCTAAAGGGGTCAGCACCAAAGGAGGACTGCTTTTTGTTTGCTTTGTGAGTAAGATTCCTAAAATGACCTCTTCTAACACTGAAATAACTGAACAGTCATGCTTGTGAGGGGTCAGGAGTTACTGGCAAGGATTTGTCCCACAGACACAGGTACCAAAGAGGTGGCTCCACACTCAGAGGATTAGATCGCGTGTATTGAGTATAGTTTCTGCCTTTGCAGCGATGGCAGCGGCCCAGGAAGGACGGGCGCAGCGCTGGGGGTGGAGAGGGTGGGACTAAAGGCTGCCACACCGTGTTCCTCCCATAGAATGTCCTGCGGAAGGTGCAGCACCAGGACGCCCTGCAGATCTCCGACGTGGTCATGGCCTCCCTACTGAGGATGTTCCAGAGCACGGCCGGCTCCGGAGGCGTGCAGGAGGACGCTCTGATGGCCGTCAGCACGCTAGTGGAAGGTGGGCACACGGGGTTGGGTGGGTGCAGTCACTGCCTTGAAAGCGTTTGCAGAAAATGGTTCTTCACTGGGTCATGAATGGCTTCATACCTGGATCCAGCTTAATCCTGATCATACAGCACAGGGCTAAGTCAGTGTGGAGCCAGCTTGCCACTAAAACTAAGATGATTGGCTTTCTGGGGGGAAACTTAGCTCCAGAGTCCTTCCCACAAACTCCGCTTGTTTTGGTGAGCTTTGGCTCCTAGCAGGATCGGAGGAGGCTAGTGCCGCCCGGCACTGCCAGATGTGGTTGTGTTGCTTGGGACTCGGCTTTCCTGACGTATCACAGTGCTTGTGTGGGGTGGAACGCAGCATCGAGTGATTTCTAGGAATTCAGCGGGTTTGGTGACGGTTCCAGGTCTGGCCATGCACAAGTAGGGGTGGGGGATCTGACTTAGACTCCCTGAGGGCCGCTCAGCACGTCAAGGAGCACTTCAGAGGCCTGCAGTCTTCTTCAGGAGGACTTGGGAGTGTGTCACTGCAGCCACCACCTAAGGGCCGCTCTCCTGAGCACCAGACCTATTTCTGGCATACAGAGTGTGGCCAGCTGGCCTGGCAGCATGGAAAGGACAAGGAAGTTAATTCTGGCTCCTGGGGCGGCTGGGGCCTGTGGTGCCCTCTGGGAGGAGCTGCCTGGGGCCCTTGGACAAAGCTAAAGACCTTGTAACTGATGGGTGGGGGCAAGAGGCTGCGTCCCAGGCTCAGTTCAGAGTCCCCTCCTCACCCCTGCAAAGTTCCTTAGGGCCATGCTGCTTTGTTTTAGCCAAAACTACACTGATCCTGTGGAGGGTTGGTAGTGCCAGGGCATGAGAATCGGGGTCTTGCCAGCGGTTAGAAATGTGGCTTGGATGAGACAGCCATCAATTTGCGTGCACCCTGCCTGTCTCACAGAGAGAGAGTGTTTTGGGAGATCTGGGTGGTTACTGGGCTCCCCTGTGATGCCCTGCATGGCTGTCATCCACTAACAGTTTGTTTCACCACAGTGTTGGGCGGCGAGTTCCTGAAGTATATGGATGCCTTTAAACCCTTCCTGGGCATCGGATTGAAGAACTATGCTGAGTACCAGGTAGGGTGTGCTTTTCAGAATAAGCCCTTTGGTTTTGGTGGTACTGGGGAGCAGCTCTGAGCTACGCCCCAGCCCTCACTCAGTAGACCCTCATTTCTGACTGGTCATCGCTGTGGCACAGACAGTTAGGTTCTGGTGCACTCAGTGTTTGTTTCTCTACGATGTTTGTTGTCTGCCTTTCTGACCTATGAGGAGTCTGGAGTGTAGGCCATGGGGTCCATTGGGAGGGGGACCCCAGGCCACTGCCTGGGAAGTACTGATGCAAGGGTGGCTGCAGATTCAACACCATTGGCACCCTGAAAATCAGAGCCTTCTCTAAACCAGCACTGCGCCCTGCTTAAGCCCCACTGGCGGCCCTAGCGATGTTTGCAGGGGCCCTAGGCCCTTCTCGCCCAGATCTCAGCTGTGGGCGGGCGGAGGCTCAGCGCTTCTGGGCTCTGGCGGTAAAGCAGTGGGTAAAAGCCACACTTCAGAGGTCGACTTCTTGGTCCCTTGCAGGTTTGCTTGGCAGCCGTGGGTTTGGTGGGAGACCTGTGCCGGGCTCTCCAGTCCAACATCTTACCTTTCTGTGACGAGGTGATGCAGCTGCTGCTGGAGAACCTGGGGGTGAGTGTCGGTGCTGCGCCTGGGCCGGACTTCCAAGGAGGAGTTGGGATCCACCGTGGGCAGCCTCAGGGTCCCAGAAAGTTGACTGCGGACGTAGGAAGAAGAGCGCTTCTGGGCCGGGGATTTAGCTCAGTGGCTTAAGCACCTGCCTGGCAAGCGTGAGGTTGTGAGTTCGATCCCCGGTACCAAAAAAAAAAAAAAAAAGAGCGCTTTTGTCTTCACAGCGTATCCTAAAGTTTGTGAAGTCAATTGAAGCACTGTGTGCTCTATTTTGGGGGGAGAACAGAGAAAGACAAAGGAAAAGAGAACATTTCTCCTCACTATCCAACAATGACCATTAAGTTTTGTGTACATACCCAGTTTCTGGAGTCTTTGGACCAAATAGATTTTGACATTTGTTAATCGAGTGTTTTTATTCTTGCCAGAACGAAAATGTCCACAGGTCTGTGAAGCCGCAGATTCTGTCGGTGTTTGGGGATATTGCCCTTGCGATCGGTGGAGAGTTTAAAAAATACCTAGAGGTGGTGCTGAACACTCTGCAGCAGGCCTCCCAAGCCCAGGTGGACAAGGTAAGTGTGGTGCTGCCGGCTCCTCACAAAGTCAGCTCTCTTGAGGAGGAGGAGGGGGAGGGAGGAGAGAGGAGGACTTCAGCCGACGGAGCGCCTGGGTGCACGGTGACGGACCTTTGCCGTGTTCTCTCTTCCAGTCGGACTATGACATGGTGGATTATCTCAATGAGCTCAGAGAAGGCTGCCTGGAGGCTTACACCGGCATCGTGCAGGGACTGAAGGGAGACCAAGAGAACGTGCACCGTGAGTATACAGCCCCAGCCCTGGCCATTGTGCACTGGCCAGTTGGGGTGTGTCTCTGGTCTGTCTTGTTCCTCAGGAGGGGAGGGAGGCAGGGCCCCGGTGAAGTGAGTGGCATGGGCACGGTACAGGTTGTCATGCTGCTGCTTCCCTTTTCTCTGATTGACTTCCTGCCTCAGCCTCCCCAGTGCTAGAATTGCATAGGCATGGCTGTCCTCCCGTTGATCTTTTTGTTCCTTGAGACAGGTTTCCCAGTATGGTTCAGGCTGGCCTCAGATTCCCAGTGGTCCTCCTGCTTTGGCCTCCCGAGTGTGCCACCATGCCCAGCTACTTTGAGTTTCTTTCTTTTTTTTGTACTTCTTAAGTGCTGACAAAAAAGGAGATCCAGCAAGGCTGTTTAGCAAAACCCGCAGCAGAACTGCTGATTGCTTTTGTACCAGCCAGGAGTAGCAGTTGTTGAGCCACCTGCCCCCACAGTGTTTGTTAGCCGTGGGGAGGTAGTTGTACTGTACCTCCTGATCATTGAGGGCTCACGGGAAGAGCATTGCATTTGTTCCCTGGGTGTAACATCTGCTTATTCCAGAGGAATAGTGGTTTCCTTTACTGGTTTGTGGAATGACGTCCTAGTCTGAGCAATAGTTGGGCATCCGTCTGGGGGTCCCGCGTGACGGGTAGAGTAGTTGGAGATTTTGAGAAGAGATACAGTCCTGCATAGTGCGGGACAGTTCCTCACCCCTTCTCTTTCTTGTGTAGCGGATGTGATGCTGGTACAGCCCAGAGTAGAGTTTATTCTGTCTTTCATCGACCACATTGCTGGAGACGAGGATCACACCGATGGAGTAGTGGCCTGCGCTGCTGGCCTGATAGGGTAAGCTGTCCCTGCTTCAGTGGCTGAGCAGAGATGGGTGCTCACAGGAGATGAGAAGAGCGGGAGCAGCGCAGAGGGCATGGCCAGCTCACTCGTGAGGCCTGGAGATTTTTTTTGTGGTCATAGTAGTTGTACTGGGGCTTGAACACGGCCTCAGTGTGCCAGGCAAGTGCCACCCTCCAGGCCCGGAGGAGGTGTCCTTCCAGAGCCCATAGTGTCACGTTCTAGGTGCTCGTAAATGGTGGCTAATTCCTTCATTCCCCCACTGGATGCCAGTTTTAGCAAACAAATTGTATCTATTTAGTGTCTTTGGAGCATTTCTAGAAGAACATTGGTCTTAAGCTCTCAAAGACCTGGATACTAGTTGTGATTTTTTTTTTTTTTTTTTTTTTTTTTTTTTACTGTGAATTAGCGGTTAACCTTGGGCAAGTCCTCCTGCCCTTCTAAAGTGGCCCCCCATATTTATCTCTGAAGTGTCTGAATGCAAGTGCGTGAGAGGCCTGTCACCCGTGGCCAGCTGCCCGCCGCCTGGCAGGCGCAGGGCAGGGTGCCGGTGGGTGGGCCAGGCACTCATCCCGGTGTGTTGGTTTGTACAGGGACTTGTGTACAGCGTTCGGGAAGGACGTCCTGAAATTAGTAGAAGCTAGGCCGATGATCCATGAGCTGTTAACGGAAGGGCGGAGATCGAAGACTAACAAAGCGAAAACCCTGGCGACATGGGCAACTAAAGAACTGAGGAAACTGAAGAACCAAGCTTGGTAAGCTGTCGGGGCCGCGGCAGTGTCCCCTTGGGCCCTGCTGTGAGGGCTGCCTGCGTGTGTTTTGTTTGTGCTCTTTCCAGTGTGGCTGCCTTTGCTCTCCTGGCAGTCAGGCCACCTCAGTGTTTCCCAGAGCCAAACATTGGGCTCGTTGTGGGGATGGACAACAGCTGACAAGGCCAAGGATGAAATTCCAGAGGGTGGACCCTGGGAAGACCATTGGCCAAGGTGTTTTCCCGTAACCCTCCTTCATTCTTGTGCTTTCCTCTGTGAACCCAGGGCTTTGTCCTTGCCAGTCAGATACCATACCCTGCACTGTGCCCTTGGCCACTCTCCTCTTGGGCTTTATTTTGTGCTGAAGGTTGAACCCAGGGCCTTCACGCTGAGCGGCATCCCCAGTGCTTTGTTCCATTTCTATTTTGAGACCGGGTCTTGCTGCGTTGCCCATGCTGGGCTCCAGCTTTGGCCCTCCTTCCTCAGTGTCCTGCACGCGGGGGTGCCAGGCCTGTGCCACCCCAGCTGGCCTTGTCTCTTTACTGTGGAGCTCGTGGACACCGCTGAGCCCCCGGAAGATGCCGTCTTGGGTGTCTGACCTGTCTCTGGGACATGGGGCTTCCCCCACTCTCGGCGACCCTTAGTTAGGCCGCGCCGGCCCCGCAGTGTGGATGTCATGATGCTGCAGGGGTCTGCGCCCGGCGCTCACCTTTCTCTCCCATCTGTTTCTAGATCTGCTGCCATTGGGATGATAGCCTGAGACCCCCGCTGGAAATCTCCAATCTTTTGAAAACCCGGAAGTGAGGCGTGTGACAGATGCTGAGTGTGTGGGAGTGAGAGGGTGAGTGAGTGAGGCCTGGGACACACCACATTGAACCCGCCGCCGGCCATCGCAGCGCTGTTAGCAGCTGAGTGAGCACTGGCTTAGGACACCACGCGGCGTCGGGGGAGAGGAGCGGGCACCTGCCGGCTTGCCACCGCCCACCGCCCGTCTCTTCCCGGAGGCTGGGACTAGCTTTGTGTCTCGGCCGCGCCGAGGGCCGTGGCCGGCTCGGGAGGCGAGGCGGGCCTGGGCCGGCTGTGGTGCTGTGTGGGATGGCGGCCCGGCCCGTGCTACTGAGGAGAAGGCGAGCTGGGGCGCGAGCCGCCTTCGCTGTCCCTTTGCCGCGTGGGCCTGCCCGGCCTGGCGGGGGAGGAGGGCAGAGGGCGCTCGGGTCTGCGAATGAGTGTGTGTGAGTGCGGCGGTGCCCACATTCTCAACTTCAAGTCATTGCAGTTTCTTTTCCCAGAAAACAAGGGTTAGATGTTGCATTTCATAAACTAACCGAAGTTCTGTCTACTGATGCAGCACAAGAGATGTTTAAAAAGAAAAAAAAAAGGAAAGACGCTCTTTAGGTTTGGTTTTTGTTTGTTTTTTAATTATTCTAGGGAAAACACTGACCATGGGTCAGGCCTCCTGCCTGGTCTCCCTCAAGGCGCCTTTCCTGAGAAAACGGCTCAACTGTGAATGTAGAAGGGGGGAGGGGGGCGAAGGAACTCCCGCGGTAGAGGGTAGAGGAAAATCAAAATGCAGACTTCAGAGACAAAAAAGCCACAGCCCAAACCAAATCCTAGATGCTCAAAATTGGCAGCACAAAATCAAAGCTCTCTCCTGACTTGTATCATATCGTGGCAGTCCGAATACCCCCAAAAACAATTGTGCCAAAGACGTTAGAAAAGAAATACATGACAAAAGTAAACACACACACACAAAACAGCCAACTTCAGGTCACTATTTTGGATTGCAAATGAGGATAAATTTAATGTTCAAACAATCTGATAAAATAACCATTTGGAAACTGCTTGGCCTTCTGTTCTCTTTTCTTTGATTGACTACAATGCGGTGTTGGTCTCTTGCTGCACTTTGAAAACCAACTAACCAAACAAGAAGGGCAGGAGTACGTGTGTGTGTGTGTGTGTCTACACACCGCCCAGAACTCTGGCGACGGACTGGCGCTTGCAGAGGGTTCTGTTTCCACTGAAGTTGAAGGTTATTAAAACGGTGTCAGACAGTTCCCTACTCACACGCTTTAGTACTTTTTAAAAAGCGTGATGTGCTGTGCCGATCGTAAATCAGAATATTTTCCCTTTTCCAAGGGGAACAGGGCACCCTAAATTTTAAAATCTCAGCAATAAGAAGGGATGTCAGTGAGCTTTGATCAACCCTTTGAGTTTTGCAGATAACTAGGAGATTTTTTGCTGGCATTTTGAGTTTGCTGCCACAGAAGTTTTTTCTAAATTGCTTCCTGGTTAATGGGAGGATTAAAAAACAGGACCTCATCCCCACTTTGATTTCCATCCTAGCAGAAAGTACAGGCTTGCATTTTTCTCCATCTCTCTTTGTGCCCCCCTCCCCCAGCCTTCCCTCCCAAATGAGATTGGCTCAGTTTTGCTCACCCTCACGGCAGCATCTCTAATAGCTCTTGTACAGGGTATCAGATATTGTGCCTTTTGGTGCCAGGTTCAAAGTCAAGTGCCGATCTATGAACCAGTGTACAAAAAAAAATATCCAGGTGATTGAAGGAGAGCCGCTCCACGGTGCCAAGGAGCCAGCTCCTGAGCCCCGCTGCTGAGGGGCCTCAGCTCTGACGCCTTGTTTGTTTTAGTTGCTTTCAGAAGCAGTTGATAGACTAACCATTCCTGATAGTAGATAGGGCTGGAGCAGGGCTTAGGGAGGAGGGGGCAGGAATGTTGGGGAAAGGAAAATAACTGATCATTCCTCAGTGCTACCCGTTTCTGTCCTGTGTGGGCTGCTTAGCTAGACAGCAGCGGGAGAATAAAGAACACCGAGAACCGTAAGAAAACAGAACCTCGCGTGTGCTTTGTCGTGTGTCGTTCCGGGGGAGCAGTTGACTCGTGCTGTGGTGAGCGCTCTCTCCCAGCAGCTGGGGCTGGAGAGGCTGCCACGGGCTGGTTGGACTGTGGTCTTGGTGCCTTGCAGACATCTGCACTGGTTTTGCATTTAGCCCTCTTTCCTAGCTTCCCCCCTCCGGCGGGCGCCAGCACCACACTCTAGGTGTTTGTCCTTAGTCCTCGGCACCATCCACCGCGACTGGACGCGGGGTACAACCCGTGTGCACTTGGCCGGCCCCCCACCCTGTCTCCTCGGCACATTCCTTCAGAATGTCCTGACCATCTGCTTGGGAAGACGGCGGTGCAAGTGGGAAGATAACGGGCATCGGACTAGACTTGGGTTGGCCACGAGTGGCAGCTGCCTATACAGTTACACTTATTAATTTTGCTCTTCATTCTCTCCAGTTGCCCTCAGCCCCTCTCTGTTGAAATGTTGACATTTTAGCTGTCAGAGACTATCATTGCCCTAGGGACTTGCGGAGAAAGGGCGGGGAATCGCTCAGTGTAGTGTTTTAACTCTCAGAACCAAGCAGTCTTATTTACTCTTCCTACTTAAGAAGCGTGTTAGTCCAACTTTAAGAGAAATCCAAACTCCATCAGCTTTCGATAGCTTCTTGGTTTGGGAAACATCTTCGATCTGTAATTGGCATTCAGAATGCCGTTGGCATGCCAGTCTGTGTGATGGCATTAAAGACCTGTTAAAACACTTGAGCCCGACTTTATTAACCAAAACTGATACCACCACCTTTATCTTCTAAATAAAGTCCGCTTTATTTTTATTTTCAACCTTTTGCTGCTGCTTTTCTTTGTTGCAGAAGGTGTTGCCTCTGGAGGTGAAGTGAGTGGTTTGAAAGGAGCCGAAGTGCGGGGACGGGTGTGTGTCTGCCCGGCGAGCAGGGCCCTCGACCCTGCGAGTGACGGGCTGTCCGGGTTGGGGTTCATGGCGCAGCACCACCTGCAGGTGCACCACCAGGAGTCTGGGCTCGGGCTTTCTTAGTTCACGCTGGGCCTTGGCCTTGCTGACCGCTGTCAGGATGAGGCTTTGGGTCACATTCTCTGGTGTGCTATTACACACTTGTACTACCACTGTACTACTTGTATAATCAAGACAAAGACATTCAAAAGCAATTATGTGAGTTAACTATAAATTGAAGTTATAGTATTTCTGCCCAACTCCAGAGATGACTGGCTTAAGGAAGCAGCTTGCAGTTCTGCGCAGAATCCTGAGCAGCGGCAGCGATGACCAGTGCCCCAGGGCTCCACCACTGTCACCAGCACACACTCAGAAGCTGGGGTGCCCCACCCCACGGCCTCAGTCTGCCCCGAGCAGCTGACTCCAGCCAGGAACACCGGGAGCCACTTCACTGTCATTCTCAGGACAGCTCGGGGACCGCCAGACCCAGGTTCCAGAGACCGGCCCCGCCTGCCACCACACCCCACACTGGGCACACACTTGCCTTGGGCAACACTGTGGGCACTGTCACACTGCAAACATCCCCACGAGCTGCGTCCAGGCGGTGTTAACAGCAGAGGCTGGACCCAGTTGAGTCGGCCCGAGTCTGCAGTGGCCGTGGCTGTGAGCACCTCATGCCTGGCTCAGAGTTGCACCCCCAGTTTGGCAGACTCAGTAACGCGTGCTGGGCCGACCTGGCAGTGCAGCACGGCGCAGGAGGTTTGCATGACGCTCGCTTGCTCTTGGAAGAGCCGTGTGTCCAGGAACCTGGAAAGGAGCCGCCGAGCAGGCCCATGCCCTCGTTCGCTGGGTAACTCGTGGGTGACTTCGGCTGGCTGCTTAACCTTGGGTTGACTGGTGGAGTGGGGAGAGGATTAGCCAGTCATTAGCCGTTGTTTGTTTACATGGCGGCCATTTTCTGTACTTAGCAGATGGGAGGTCCAAAACCTGCACACGCACAGCGACGGATGGACAGAGTCCGTCCGTTTGCCTCATGCCAGGGCCACGGCCTCAGTCCCACTCTACAGACAAGTGTGCAGGTGAAGGGCCCACCTGGCCTCAGGCTGTGCCCGTCCCTCGGGCTCCATGTGCAGACCTGGTGTGAGCTTCTGGCTGTGAGGCAGGGCAGCCCAGGACTTCAGTGGCAAAGCCATTTTGCCATAACTAGACAGTCCATTGGGAACCTCTAAGTAGTGCCACCCCTGCGTATTAGGGATTGAGCCCAGGGCCTTTGCAGTGAGCTGTGTCCCCAGCTCCCTCTCTCCTGTATTTGAGACAGCTTCTCATTAAGTTGCCCAGGCTGGGCTCAAAAACTTGCAGTCCTCCTGCTTCAGCCTTCCAGAGTAGTGGGATTACAAGTATCTCCACATCTGACTTGCCAGACTCCTAACTCGGTGGAGGGTGCATGCGTGTGTGCGTGCGTTCATGTCTGTGTGTGTGAATTCTCACCGAAAGCCAACTTTCTTCCTAATAGGAATTTGATCTAGACCATCTTCCTGCATTTACTTTTGGGGACCAGGCTGGGGGAGGGGTGGCTGCTGGTGCCTGGTGGCCAGAGGCCACAGGACCGCTGAGTAAGCTCCCGTCTCATTACCCTGGCCCATCAGCGGACCCCATGCCAAATGGGCCTGGGCCTGGGAGCCCTGGCGATCAGTCCCTCTCCCAGGTGCCTCCTGCAGTAAGTCCCTGGGCAGAGCTGACCTCATGTGAAACCGCACCTCGGCTGGGCAGCTGGCCTGCGCTGTGTCCCCACCCTGAGTGAGGAGGACTCGGAAAGGGCTCCACTGCAGACAGACAAGCACCCCAGGCCCCATGGCCGGGATCAGGGCCTGCTGTTCTACCCTCTGCCCTTCTCGGGTTTTAGCCTTCTAAGTTTGACCATGGCAAACTGATCAACTTTTCTGATCCTCAGTTTCATTTGTAAAACGGATCCCAGTGAAAGGTAATGCATATGGGGCCTCCAACATGGACCGATACTCCGGTCAGTTAATTGACAGCTATTCGCATTTACACAGCGCAGGGTACAGCTCTGGACTAACCCTTTCCTGTGGAGCCCTAACTGGTGGATAATACGTAACAGCGATCTATCCATCCAGTAATCCCCAGTGCTGAGGAATGAACCCAGGACCTTCATGCTGAGCTGCAGCCTCAGCCCTTTGTAAAGTATTTTTGAGACTCCTGCCTCAGCCCTCCACAGTGCAGGGATTACAGCTGGGCACCGCCACGTCCAGCTCAGTATAATTTTTTAAAAATGTTACTTGGGACTGAGGGTGTAACGTAGTGGTTCAGCACTTGCCTACTATGTGTGAGGCTGGGAGTTCAATTGCCATCCTGTGCTCAGAGGCACAGGCACCTGCCTGGCAGGCACGAGGTCCCGAATTCAATTCCTGGCACAAAAACAAAACAAAACAAACCCCACAGAGAATAAGGAAAAACAGGCCATGCCTCCCATTTCCTCCCAAGTTCTGCTCATACAGTTTGAAGCTGTGCGTGACCTCTGGGAACGTGGCGTGTTGCTACAGGGGTGAGACCCCCACCGTACTAACCCCACGTTGGGGGCTCAGCGGGCGTGATTCCTAAGGTCTGGAACCAATCAGGGGTTGCCTAGGGGGTGATGGGTTGTCACATGTGTTAATCTTCCTGCCCGCTAGATTCTGTTTGAGTCTCCTGGTTTTATTTTGATTCAGTCTAATGCCACCTCCTCCTCAGCAACAATGGGTTGGGGAAAGGGTTTCTCCAGAGAAGCCGTGGGAGTGGAGAGACTTACTGAGGGTTTCCACGTGGAAATTTGTCTCCTCCATAATAATGGGCAGGGGCTCCCCGCTTCAGAGCCTGGAGAGACCAGCATCCCCCAGCTCTCCTGCCTGGGCACCATCTCAGCTCCCCCGACAATGTTTTCTACCTTTTCTGTTTCCTACATGATGAGTCTGCCTAATATCAGGTCTCAGCTGGGCATGGTGGTGCACCCCTGTAATCCCAGCACTCAGGAGGCTGAGGCAGGATCACCTCATCTGGGGCCGGCTGGAACCACACAGAGGGACCCTGTCTCAAATAAACGAACGTTGGGAGTCTGGAGAGGAATTCATATCAATGTCCAGCTTTCTCAGAGAGATGAACTGACTACTTGTGGATCACTTGGCTTTGTTCCTTTATTCCCTCAGCAGACACCCTTACCCTCTAGGACAGTGCGAGGCAAACCTTGCAGAGCTTTTGGTGATAATGCAGGGTCTCCACCCCCCACCCCGCTGGGGTTCCCTTTCAGTGCCTGCTCCTCAGGGGCCCTCCTTGGATGACTGAAACTGATCCCGCTCTCGCCTTACCTCTTACAGTTTCTGGTGATGCATACTGAACCCAGGGCCTTCTCAGTGAGTTACATCCCTACTCCTTTTTACATTTTTTATTTTATTTTATGTTTTGGTCTTTTTTGAGGCAGGTTTTCACTACATGGTTCAGGCTGGCCTTGAACTCACAGCAGTCCTCTTGCCTCAGCCTCCCGAGTGCCGAGATTACAGGCGTACTCCACTGCACCCAGCTACATTTTTTAAATTTTGAGGCAGTGTCTACCTAAATCATTAAGTCCCCAGGCTGGGCTCCAACTTTTGATCCTCCTACCTCAGTCTCCCAGACCCTTGGGATTCTACCATCCCTAACCCTTTACCAAAATCTGTAATTGCCTTACTGGTTCATCTATTTCAGGAACACCGATTCACCTTTTTTGTGTTTCTGACCATTTTTTTGTTATCTGGGACTGAGGCTGTGACTCTGGTACAGTGAAGTGAGACATGGGAGACAGGGGCACCCATGAGCTCTCAGCACCTGGCCCAGCACAGACGTGGATAGGGCTCGGGGCCACAGCTGGAGGTGCACAGGCCCTGCCCTCAGGCCTGTCTGCTGTGAGCAGCAGAACAGAAGCAGGGAGAACATTCTGAGGATTCACCCAGCACAGGGAGGAGAGCAAGGGCATGTTGGGAGGGACCCAAGCCAGCATAATCACTTTGGGCTTTTGCCACCAAGAACCTGGAATGGGCCAGTGGCTGCACCCTGCCAGGCGACTCACTTGGGGCTTCCTGTGAGCAGCCAGGCAGCAACAAGGGCCAAAGACATCCAGACAGTCGCTGAGAGGTCCCCAGCCTGCCACGGACTCTCCCAGTGAGGGCAGGCTCACCGGTGGGCCCACACCCAAGTCCCAAAACAACCCCATTCAACTTCTCCCTTTGGCCCCCCGCCAGTCTGCTCTGATCTCCTGCTTCATCATTAGGGGAACCCTGCCTTGACCATGGGGTCAGTGGGTGACCAGTGTCCCCTGCATTGTCCCAAACAGCTCAGAGGCAGTGAGTATTTCTGACCCTAAAAGGGAGCAGACCAACAGCAAGCAGAGGAAGCCGGGGAACCCCATCCTTAAGAGAGACGACTCCAGCCCAGGGGGCTCAGCTGACCCCAGCCCAGTGTGCCCCCTACAGCTGGACACCCATCATCTGCTGGTGCTTCTTGGGGTTCACAAGGGCAACAGTCCTTTCCACTCTCTCAGATGGACCCTAGATCCAGAACAGCCAGAAAGGTTGGCTTCTGCGGGTTCCCAGCAGCTTCGGGGGACAGGGGAGCCCCTTTCCCGGCCTGTGCCCCGCGGTGGGATCCTCCAGTTCCCCCACTAGGCCCACCCGCCCCCGGCTCACCCTGCCTCTGCGCTTCCCAGGGCCAGAATGCACATGAGTCATTCACACCCCCAGGCCTTCAGTTCCGACCTCTGCTCTCCCGGACAAGGGAGGCGGTCACCGGGGATGTCCAGGCTAAGTCAGAGGCGCGGGGAACTTGCCAAGGTCACACAGTGGCAAAGTGGCAAAAAACTTGAGTTCTCCTGCTCAGCAGTTTGGCAGGTGCTGGAATAATTTCTGTGGAAAGGGTGAAATGCGCTGTTTGTTCATTTCTCTGGCCTGTGGGAGCTTGTGCGTGATGGGGGGCGGGTGGGGGGTTGTCCTCATCCCTAAATGAACATTTGACCTCTTCACTCTCCTGTTCCAAGTTACAAATCTAACCCTGATCGCCCCTCCGCACCCCGCGTTCAGTGTACAGTCGCAGCTGTGCCCCCTCCGCGCATGCAGACCAGGGAAATCTAAGGAGCACAGATTTAAAAAACAAAAATAAAAACAAAAACAAATCAACATCAAGGCGCCCCACTTCCTCCTCGGTGGCACAGTCGGGACCGAAGGCGCAGACGCCCCCGCGCCCCGCGCCGCCCCCGGCAGCGCCACCGCGCCACACTGCGCCGGCGGAGGAGGCGGGCGAGCAGGCAGCCGGTGGGCGCCGGGCGCGCTGCCAGGTCCGGCCTGGCGCACCGCGGGGGCCGCCGCCCCTCGCCACGTGGCGGTGGCAGCGGCGGGGTCCCGGGCGCCTTCCCAGCCGGAGCAGCCCGGAGCAGCCGCGGAGGAGGAGGCGGAGGAGACGGCGGCGGCGGCGGCGGAGGAGGAGCGGGGCGGGCGGGAGCGGGTGGGGGAGGGGTGGGGGGTGGGGAGAGACCCGGCGGCGGCGACAGGGCGCGGAGCGGAGCGCGGTGCCAGGGGGGTGGGGGCCCGGGGCCCGGCTGGGGCGGGCGCCGGCGGAGGGCGTTCGCTGAGATCGCACGCAGGAAGCGGAGCCGCTGTGAGTGCCCGGCCGGGCCGCGGGGGTCGCGGGGGGCTGCGGCGCGGGGCCGGAGGGCGGCTGGCATCGGGTGGCCCGGCGGGCAGGGGCCGGCGCGCAGCCCCCCGGGTCGCGCCGCTGCCCAGACCGCGCCGCCCCGGAGCCCCCGGCCCGGCCGCAGAGAGAGGGCGCCGGGAGGGGCTGGCTGCGCGGTCCGGGCCGCGGAGGGGAGGCCCACACTTTCCTCTGGCCGAGCTGGCGGGGGTTAAAGGGCGGCTCTTAAAGGCGCCTCAGGAGGGGCGCGGGCGGCGGGGCACCCCCTCCCCAGCCGCCTGCCGCCGCGCTCCGCCGGGCCCCAGGCCGGGAGGAGGACGCAGAGGGCGGCGCGGATGCGCAGCCCCGGCCCCGAGCCCGCCAGGGGGTGGCCCGGGGCTGCGGGCGGGGGGTCCGGGAGGCGTGGCCAGCGCCCAGCGGGCGGGGAGGGGGCGGCGTGGGCAGCACAGGGTTAAAGGTGGGGCCGGCCCTACACACGCGCGCGCACTCCTTACTCAGCCCCGGCCACACGCGTCTCCCCGGCTCTCAGAGGAGGCCGGGTGAGCACGGAGACGCGGGGCCTGCGCCTGAGCCCGTGTGCCCCGCGAGGCCTGGGACCCCGCGCCCCACCGCCGAGCCCCTGGCCCTGGCGCACACATTCCGCGCGCACACACACCTCGGACATTCCCATAGTGCCTCACGTGACAGGCGGCCCGAGCGTGCCCACCCGCTCCACACGCTCACGCACGCGTGCTCACACGCGCGCGCACACACTCACCCTCCCCAGCCGCTTCCCAACTCGGTGCCGACCCCCACCCGCGCCCCGCAAAGGCGCTCATTGACGGTGACACACCTCCACTCATTCACAGCCACACTCCCCCACGCCAGCCAGCCTGACACACATTCATAAACAGGGCCCAGAAGTACACACGCACCCCCTCGCGCCTACTCTCTTTGGGAGCCCTGAGTCATCCCTGCCCCCTTCCTGGGCTCTCTGGTGTGCCACCACACAGGGACAGGCTGGGGACGAGGCTCCTCCCCAGCCCCCTTGCCCAGTTTCACACTGGGCCAAGGACTTCCTGTAGGTCCAGGTCAGGGGCTGCGCCTGGACGGTGGCCACAGCCCGGCACAGGGGGAGGCACTTCCCTTTCCTGAACTCGGATCCTGCGAGAGGAAGCCACGGCGACGACGTTGGCCAGGGGCTGGCAACGCCCGCTCTGCTCCAGGAGCGAGCACTGGGCCTTTCTTGGGGAGGAGCTGGGGTGCCAGAGGCCTTGATGGGGTGGCCTGGGGACCGGGTACTCAGGAAGGGGACGGAGGGAGGAAAACCGCCCTCCTGTCGGTCCACACGGCACCCTGGCTTGCTGCTGGCTGGGCTTCCTCCTCCCTGTGTGTCAGCTGTCCCCCACCTCCGGGCTTCGCCTAACTCCTGCCCCTTCCGCCCCAGAGAATGGGGCTTGGAGGCCTGAGCGGCGCTGCGGATGCCCCCCACTGCACGGCGGGCAGGAGGCCCCCAGGCCTCTTCCCCGGGAGCTCCTACCAGCGGCCTGCCTGAGAGGTCTGGGGGCAAGGCCCAGGTGTCCCTCTCCACGCTGTTCCTGCTCCCCAGGAGGCTCGCGGGGGGCCGAGGCCGCTCCCATGGAGTCCATGTTTGAGGATGACATCAGCATCCTGACCCAGGAGGCCCTGGGGCCCAGTGAGGTGTGGCTGGATGGCCCCGGAGACCCCTCACTGGGAGGGGACATGGGCTCGGCCTCCCACTTCGCCCTCATCACGGCTTACGGGGACATCAAGGAGCGACTGGGAGGCCTGGAGAGGGAGAATGCCACCCTCCGCCGCAGGCTCAAGGTCTACGAGATCAAGGTCAGGACCAGGGGTGGCAGGGACTGGGGTTCCAACCATGATCCAGAGGTCCAGGGGAGGGAATGGGGCAGCTGCTCTGGAGGCAGAATCAGAGCCTAGCAGCCACTCGGGAGCCACGGGCTTTGGGGCTGTGGATTCCACCAGAGGACAGGAGGACATCAGGGGCTTGAGGGACGGACATGGGTGGGGAGGTGGCTCCAGCCTTCCTGAGGACCCGCCCTTCTTCCGTCCCTTCCCGCAGTACCCGCTGATCAGTGACTTCGGCGAGGAGCACGGCTTCTCTCTGTATGAAATCCAGGACGGCTCCCTGCTGGAGGTGGAGCAGGTCAGCCTGCAGCAGAGGCTCAACCAGTTCCAGCACGAGGTGAGCCTCGCCTGCCGGTGCCCAGCTCCCAGCGGCACCCTGCCCAGCCTCTGCCCTGTGCCTGCCCATCTGAGGTGGCCATGGTGCTCCTCCTGCCCCTCCGCAGGTTGCTAGGAGTGGGGTGGCTCGGCGCGCGCGCGCGTGTGTGCGCGTGTGTGTGCGTGCGTGCGTGTGTGTGTGTGTGCGCATGCGCACGCATGTCTGACTGTGGGATGCCCGCCTCGGCCTACACAGTTGCAGAAGAACAAGGAACAGGAAGAGCAGCTGGGGGAGATGATCCAGGCTTACGAGAAACTGTGCGTGGAAAAGAGCGACCTGGAGACAGAGCTGGGGGAGATGGTGAGGCCAGGACGTCGAGGTGCCTTGGGCGCCCTGCTTGTGCGCGTGCGTCCCTGTGTGTGCCGCCTGCACCCCACTTGTGTGCATGCATCCCTGTGAGTGCCGCCTGCACCCCACTTGTGTGCGTGCATCCCCATGAGCACCGAGGTCACCCTGTTCATGTGCCTGCGTCCCTGGGAGCTCCGCAGGCACCCCGCTTGTGCGCAAGCATCCCCGAGTGCCCGCTTGGTGTAGGTGTTGTGGTTGCGTGTGTCATTCTAGCAGCAGGTGACTGCAAGGGGTCACCATGAGTGAAGATCCGTCCCGCCAGGTCGGCCCGTTGCAAAAGGCTGGGTGTTGGCAGGTCCTCGTGTAGCCACGTGTGGGAACACAGTCTCTGCCAGCTCCCAGCTGTGATCCTGGTCGAGTCACTTAGCCTCCATCGCGTCTCTAGAAAGCGGAGGAAATGAAATGGCCCTCGTGTTGGAGCGCTGCACTCCACTAACATCTGCATTGCAGCTCCTGGGAGAAGAGGCCTCGTGTCCATGGCTGCTTGGAGCGGGAGGGGGGTGCAAACGGGTGGCCTCTGCCCCACGTGGAGGGTGACAGCTGTCCAGACTCGGGGAGTCCCGGGACCACCCGTGCAGACTCAGCCCTGTGCCTCCTCCCGCAGCGGGCTCTGGTGGAGACTCATCTGCGGCAGATCTGTGGCTTGGAGCAGCAGCTGCGGCAGCAGCAAGGCCTCCGAGACGCGGCCTTCTCCAGCCTGAGCCCCCCGCCGGCCCCCGCCCCGCCCTGCACCAACCTGGACCTGCACTACCTGGCCCTGCGAGGGGGATCCACCATGGGTCACGGTGAGGGCTCAGCAACCCCGTCTTCCTGATGCTGAGTCCCCCCAGGCCTCATCCCGATTGCAACACCACTGGACACCTCTTGCTGATCGAAGTCCTCATTGTAATAGCTTAAGTTTCTCCCATAGTCACCCGATCCGATCCCTGTTCTCAGACCTCAGCCAGCTTTCCCCAGCGTCACCCTCTGACCTCGCCTGGTAGCTGGGCCTCTCCTGGCCTGTCTGGCCGGCCCGTTGCAGTTCTCCGGTGTGCCAGCAGAGGGCGCGCCCACCCAGCGTGCCTGGCCAGTCTCGGGCGTGCTTAGGGGAGGCCGGGGGATGCTGCAGACTGAGGGGCCCAGGCTGCATTACCAAAACGCGGCCTCCAGCAGGCAGCCCGTCCTCCTCCGCCGGTCCCCGGGCTGCCGTCCCCACCTGGCCCGCTTGTGCGTCCGGGAGGCAGCCGGCCTGGGCCTCATGTTGTCCCTGTCCCGTCCGACAGCGGCCTGGCCAGGCCCCGCGCCGAGTGTGAGCGAGCTGGAGCGGCGGCGGCTGGAGGAGGCGCTGGAGGCGGCCCAGGGCGAGGCGCGGGGGGCACAGCTCCGCGAGGAGCAGCTGCAGGCCGAGTGCGAGCGGCTGCAGGGGGAGCTGAAGCAGCTGCAGGAGACGCGCGCGCAGGTACCGGGCTGACGGATGCGGGCAGCCCGCGGAGTCCATCCAGGTGCAGGCGCCTGGCGGGGAGGACTCACCTCTCTGTCCACCCCTCTAGGACCTGGCCTCCAACCAGTCAGAGCGGGACATGGCGTGGGTGAAGAGAGTTGGCGACGACCAGTAAGTCACGCCTGTAACCCTGGCCATCTTAATCTCTTATGTTTTGTTTTGGGGTTCTGTTTGGTTTTGTTCAAGACAGGGTATCCCTGTGTGGTTCAAGCTTGCCTTGAACTATGTGACCCGGCCTGGCCTTGAACTTGAAATGATCCTCCTGCCTCAGCCTCCCCAGCACTGGGATGACAGGTGTGTGTCACCGTGCCTGACCCCCTCTTAACCTGGCACAGAGGGTTGTGTCCCCATTAAGTTTGCTTTTGTAGCTCTGCATTATTTGGTTTTGTTTTTTTGAGACAGGGTCCCGTTATGCAGTCCAGGCTGGCCTCAAATTCACTATGTAGCCCAGGCTGGCCTTGAACTTGGGGCGATCCTCCTGCCTCAGCGTCCCATGTGCTAGGATTATAGGAGTGTGCCACCGTGGCCGGTGCTCTGCGTTGTTTGCGTGACTTCTCTTCTGGGCCTCAGGGTAGTGTCTGGGTGTCTGGTGGCCGGTGTCTGTCCCAGGAAGGAGGCGGGTTCTCAGAAGCTGCCTTTGCCTTCCTCTGGGACGGAGCCCTCTCTTCTTGAGGTGTTCTGAGGTTTACTCGGTGTTGCTATAGTCCGTGTGCTATGCTGAATTCGGGGGATCCTCTTTGCGCCCCCACTTTCTATACCCAGGGCAAGTCAGGCTTACTGTCCCATCCTGGTGAGGTCGAGGCAGGGCGGCGGCCTCCAGGATTTGCCCTGCTTAGTCTGTCTGTCTGTCTGTCTGTCCTCTCAAGGGTGGATCCTAAGGCTTGGAGGCAGGAGGGGCTTCCCTGGGGTCACTCAGCAGTGGCTCCGGACTCGGATGTACTTAGAGGTCCTGCAGGCAAGGGGGCCTCGGGACGGGGCGGGAGGTGACCGTGGGGCCCTCCACCCAAGCTCATCCTCTCCCACTTTCTGAGAAATAGCTCAAACCTGCTTCCGCCTAAGTCCTTCCCCTCTGAGGAGGCGAGCGGCACACACAGCCAGGGTGACTGCGTTCACTGGCGGGGAGACTGAGGCTAAGACCTGGCCTGCACCCCACAGGGCCCCAGGGGCCCTCCCTCCGGGCAGGCGGCCTCCCCATCCTTCTCCCGGCTTCTGGCCCTCGGGTACCCCGTGCCTCCCTCCCCACTGTGGGCCTCAGGCCTGGGTGGAGCTGTGACAGCTGGGTGAGAACTCAGGCTGTGGGACGGTGGGTTGGATCCCTGTGCTAGGCTGCGAGGGCCACTGTGGCCTTTGCAGAGAGGGGCCACCCTAGCCCGTGTTGGGGCGCACACGAATGCCAGCTCCCCCCGGAGTGAGGCCGGCTCGGGGAAGGATGCGGGGTCCCCACGAAGCCTGTGTGTGCTGAGTGGGAGAGAATGTGTCACAGGGGCCTGGGGATGGCCTCGTCCTCCCCACCTGGCACCCACGGCACCTGGCCCACGGGGTCCCCCGAGGCCAGCGCACAGCGCGGGCGGGGGAGCTGTCAGGAAGTCCTCCTCCCCCGGAGTTTTATTTTCTCATAAACGCAGCTCCTTTTGGTAACCGGCTCTTCCCGAGGAGGCTCCCTCTGTCCTCCCACCTGGGGGAGCCTCAGTCATGTGCGCTCTGGGTCCCTGTCCCTGTCCCTGTCCCTGCCCCCACCAGTGCCCTGCACAGCCGCCGCCCCGGCTCCAGCTCTTCCAGGAGCGCAGTGCGGGGCTGGGAGGGTGCGGGGGTGCACAGTGCTGAGTGCAGCCTGTGCCCACGGGGTCTCCTGGGCCCTGCAAGGTGCCACCCACTGGTCTCAGCTGGGATCCTGGGGCAGTGGGGTCCACTCAGGGAACCCTCACTTTAATCCTGGTGCTGATCCCACCTCTGAGTCCATGCAGCAGTGCCGGGTATCCCCCTCCCTGGCCGCCCAGGTCCCCTGGCTAAGGGTCTCTCAGGGGCCAAAGCCATTGCAGAGGGGAGCGGGGCGCAGCCCACCTGCCCCGGAAGTGAGAAGCCTATAAGGGTCCCCTGAGGTGAGGCAGGGGCACGAGTGGGACTTTGTGAGGATGGGACCAGTGCGAAGGATTGAGCAGGTGTAAGGGGGGCTGTGGGAGGGGACAAGGCCCGGGGGTCCTGAGAGGGGACCCGGGCCCAGGGTGGAGCGAGCTCTTGGGGTAGCCCCCGGTGAGGAGCCAGGGCTCCCTGCGCAGTGACAGGGCGGGACTGTGCACCCTCGCCCGGGGGGCTCAGTGCTGCGGCCTGGCCCTTTCCGCCCACCCACCCCCTGCCCCCCTCTCCCCACCCACAAGCCTCTGCGTGGGCTGTGGTTAGCGGTGGGGCTGAAGTGTGAACTCGCAGAGAGAGGGTGGAAACTCTGCTCGGAGGTCAAGGGCAGTGTGAGCTGGGTCAGGACGGAAGCTGGAGACCCCTGCGTACCCCGAGCTTAGCCCCGTGCCCCAGAACCAGTGGGCACAGGGCCCCCCCTCCACGCTTCTCACCCTCTCTACTTCCTTTCTGTCGAGGCTCCTGCAGCCCCGGCACCCTGTGCACGTAGGGATTAACCCTTGAGCGCTCACAGCACAGGGCACTGGCTCCCCTGAGCGGGGCTGAGACACTGGGCACTTTGGGGGGGGGGTCTGGACCCTGTGCTAGTTGTCTCCTTGATGAGGAGTGCCTCCTCTTCCCTCCTCTTTGTGTTTTCTTGACACAGTCTTGCTATGTAGTTCAGGCTGGCCTTAAACTCACTGTGGAGCCCAGGCTGGCCTCCAAATCATGGTGATCCTCCTGCCTCAGCCTCCCCAGTGCAGGGCCCTTCCTCCTTCTTAAGCCAGGTCTGAAGCTAGCATCTCCAAAGAACGTCTCAAAACAAGCTTCCTCCTGTCCCCACCAGTCCCCCAAGCCTCCCAGGATTCTTCTTCTATGCCACAGGGTCCAAGCAGGTGGGATGAGGGGACTTCGTGGTGTTTTCCCAGCCAGGTTCTCCTGCAGGTAGGAAGCTCTTCTGTGAGGGCGGCCGTGTGACCTGTTGACAGAATCAGATCAGTCTGAAAATGAAAGGGGCACTATTACTAATTACGCAGGGCACCTAACTAGCGGGAGCCCGGACAGTCCTGGGCGAATGGGGAACCCTGGTTCCCATGCCCCACCGTGAGCCCTGAGAGGCCTCTGGACCCCGTTGGCACCCGGCTGTGCCTGAAGCCTGGCAGGGGGCTGGCACAAGGAGCCAGCTCTGGGGACCTCGGGGCTCAGCAGCCGCAGGGGAGCGGAGGGCTCAAGGCGCAAAGGAAGTGGAGGCGCACTGGCTTGCAGCGAGCGACTTCCTCTTCCCCAGCCCGCAACCTCAAGTCCGCGCCACGGCCCGGTGCCTGTGGTCCCCTCCCTGAGGGTCGGGCGGGCGGGAAGGCTGATGCTGGGTGTGCCTGTGGGTGGTGGAAAGTTCAGCCCCCGAGTTCCCCCACAGGGCAAGGCAGCCGGGCCAGCTGGGGGCAGCGATGGGAATGCTGGGTCCTCTTTCGTGCCCAGTTCTGAATCAAACTGTGATTCTCAGCACCTGGCCCACTGGAGTCGTCACCCCGGGCCCAACCCAGAGGCTCAGCCCACCCCAGCTCCATCCCGTCCTGTTCTGATCCTGACCCTCTCACGTCCTCTAACTGGCCTGAGTTCAGTGGCTTTTATCAGTAATGGCACGGATTATTGTCTCAGGGAGTCTTGGGAGGTGCGGGTCTTTGTGGAAAGAATGAATGAAAGGGAGGGGTGACTGGAAGCGGAGGTGCCCTCCTTCCTGCCAGCGCTGCCACACTCTGGCTGCTCCGGCTCCTCTGAAGGTGCCAGCCTCTCAGGCTCAGGTGCCAAGAGCTCGAACCCTGCTCTGTGCCACCACCACTGCGCCGTGACCTTGAGACAGCCCTCAGCGGCTCTGGTGTCCTCGTCTGCACGTTCCAGCCCGGCACGTTCCTCCTCCCTCTTCCCCAGGCAGGGCCAGCAGTTTCAGGGCCACTTCGGAGGTCCCCAGCCACCTGCTCCTTCTCCTCTTCCTTGTCGCCTCTTGGGAGGTGCATTCAGAGCGGGCAGGGGCCAGGACTTAGCCTCCAGGCGGCCGCAGCCCAAACCCTCTAGGAGCAGCTTGGCCTGTACCTCAGTTTCCTCGTCTGTGAGACTGAGGTGATGACCATGACAGCATCGCAGGGCTGCACTCACACTGGTCATCTGCCATTCCGCTGTCCCTGGGTCCCTCCCCGGGGAGCGCCAGTGCACCACCTGCAGCTCCCCTGCGGGCTCTTCCCACAGCCCAGACTGGGGCAGGAAACGCGGCCAGGGCTCAGGTGGAGGCCGGGAGTGCAGGGGGTGTTGAGGTGCAAGCGTACATGTGTGAGGTTGGCTTTTTGTTTTGAAATTGGCTTTTCTACCGAATTGGCAGTGTCTCTTCTGTGAGTCACATGGGTCCTCCCTGAGGAGGGCACAGGGCCACGGTGTCAGGTGGAGGTCAGGTCTCCGCACCCCGAGCTGGGTCTCAGGAGTCTGCCTGCTTCTCGGTAAGGAGCCAGCGGGAGAAACTGGGGCGGCTCCCGATGGGGGAGCTGGGGCCTGTAAACCCGGGTGGCAGGTGAGATTTTGAGACAGAGTGTGAAGGCAACGACCTGTATCTGTCACCTAAGATGCAGCCCCCGAGGCAGACGGCAGCAGCTTGGCTGGGTGGGCGGAGGATGGCACCCTGTCGGTGCCCAGCCCGGAGCACCATCCATCCGTCCACACAGCTAAGCGCACGGCCTGACCCTCCCTCCTGGAAGCCCCAGGTCCTGGCCTCAGGTCATCCTGGGTCTGAAGGGGGAGGTTTCCCCGGGGAGTCCCCAGTTAGCAGGCTTGGGGTCCAATGATTGGGGGATCCTGTGTGCTCCCTCCCCTGATGTAGGCTTCCTCCCCCCCACCCGCCACTGGCGCCGCCCCAAGGTTGGTAAGGGTGGTAGCCAGGGGCCAGGGTGAAAGCGCCGTCACCTGCCTGCTCTACCTGGCTGCTGCAGCCTATTCCCCTCCTCTCCTGCAGGGTCGCAGGTGGACACTGTCCTTCCCCTAGTGCCCTCCCCTGCCCTCCCCCAATATCCTTAGCTGTAGGCTGGGGACAGACAGGGTCCTTGGGGCTGGAGAACTTCGGTGGCATTCTGACCTCTGTGCTGGGACAAGAGGGGAAGCCCGTGGGAGGTGATCTACCTTGGGGTGACACCTGCTACTACTGCCCACAACCTCCAGCTTCCAAAGTTCCAGGGTCCCTGCTGGCACTGGGGAGACCCAAGGAAACTGGAACCCCTGCCCTGAGAGAGGTCTCAGGCTCCATCCAAACCCGGCATAGAGGCGAAGGCGGGGGCCTGAGGCTCCTGAGAGCCGTGAGTGGTGCTGAGGACATGGCTTCCTTCCATGGCTCTGGATGCAGGGTCACCCTGGGAGGAAGGATGCCATGAGGCCAGTTCCCTTGCCGAACTGAGACCCTCCCAGCTCTGAGAGTGAGTGCCCAGGAGCCCTGAACTGGAAGGGAGGGAGGAAGTGAAGTGGTCAGACAGAAAGGCTCAGCTCGTGGGCCACTTGCTGACCGTCTCCTGGGTGCCAGGTGCTGGGCATTAGCCCTCCAGGAGCTCGAAGCACAGTTCCAGAGCAGGCCTCTGTGAGAGGTCGCGTGGGCAGCTCCCCGGGGACCCTGCTCCCCGGAGCTGTGGGCAGGGGTGCGAGGTCGAAGGAGGCCAGAGGCAGTCTTGGGGTGGAGGCAAGAGCAGTGGGCCTGGCACCGCCGACATGGGGTCAGGTGTATCACTGAGCACCTCTGCCAGCCGGGAGCCTCTGTCTTCGTAGTGGGCCAAGGAAACAGGGACAGCTGCGACTATAAATTCAGTGCAGCTGCTGGAAGAACAAACCTGTTTCGCCTGCACGGGCCCTGCGTACCTGTGGGAGCTGCTTTCCAGCACTCCATGCATACAGGGATGCGGGGGCCCCGGGAAGCTCTCTGCGCCCCTATCCGGCCCCCTTTGGACACTAACCACTGCCCCCCTCTGGGGACTGGTTCTTGGAAAGCAGATGGAGGCTGCCTGGAAGAGGTGGCATTTGAGTTCGATTTATTTTTGAGGCAGGGTCTTGCTCTGTAGTCCAGGTCGGTCTCGAGCTTTCAGAGACCCTCCTGCCTCAGTCCCCCAAGTGCTGGGATTCCAGGCCTGGTAGACCTTCAGGCCTTCAAGAAGAGTCCTGCATTTGGAGCGGGGAGACGATAGATACAGGGCGGAACTGGTGGTTCTTCCACGGCTGGAATACAGAGCCCCTCATCCACCTCCTCTGCCCCCTACGGCCTCAGGGTGAATTTGGCACTGGCCTACACGGAGCTGACGGAGGAGCTGGGCCGCCTGCGGGAGCTGAGTTCCCTGCAGGGGAGGATCCTGAGGACCTTGCTGCAGGAGCAGGCGCGGAGCTGTGGTGAGCTGGGGACATGAGACGGGGATGCCCAGGGGGAAGAGGGCCAGGTGGCTGCCATGCCAGCCGTCAGGGCCCGGCCACCGCTTCCGCCTCTTGGACTGCAGCAGAGCGGCGGCTCAGGTGGGTCCCGGAGCCCCGACGGCTCTCCACTTCTGACGTCTCGCTGCACACCTGGGCCCCCTTGGCCCTCCCTGCTCTCTTGCAGGCCAGAGGCACTCGCCGCTGTCGCAGCGCCACTCCCCGGCCCCGCCGTGCCCGTCGCCGTCCCCGCCGGCCCGCGCCCCGCCGCCCTGCCCCCCGTGCCCGTCGCCAGTGCCGCAGCGCCGCTCGCCCGCGCCCCCGTGCCCGTCCCCCCAGCAGCGCCGCTCGCCTGCGCCCCCGTGCCCGCCGCCCAGCCCGCAGCGCCGCTCGCCAGCGCCCCCCGGCGGCGCAGCCCCGCAGCCCCGGCCCCCGCCGCCGCCGCCGCCCGCCGACCGCCCGCCCGCCCCCGAGCGCGCCTACGCGCGGGCGCCCACGCAGCTCGCCAAGGCCGGCTTCCAGGGCCGCCGCAGCTACTCCGAGCTGGCGGAGGGCGCGGCGCTGGCGGGCGCCGTCCCCGCCTGGCTGCAGGCCGAGGCCGCCACGCTGCCCAAGCCCCGCGCCTACGCCGCCGCCGCCGCCGCCGAGCTCTACGGGCCCGGCCGGCCGCTCAGCCCGCGCCGCGCCTTCGAGGGCCTGCGGCTGCGCTTCGAGAAGCAGCCGTCGGAGGAGGACGAGTGGGGGGCCGTGCCCGCCAGCCCGCCCAGCCCCGAGGCCGGCGCCATCCGCTGCGCCTCCTTCTGCGCCGGCTTCCCGATCCCCGAGTCGCCGGCCGCCTACGCCCCCGCCGAGCACGCGCAGTCCTGGCCGTCCATCAACGTGAGTGGGCGAAGGGGCCCAGCGCCCGCAGTGGGGGAGTCCGGAGCCCCGCCTTCTGGGGGGGCACACGTCCCAGGCAGGGGACCTGCTGCATGCACCCCCAGCTGCAGGCTAGACCCCTGCCCTCGCCCCCTCCTCTGCCCTGCGCCCTTGGGACTCTTATAGGACGCTACCATTAGGTGGTGGCGCTGAGTGACACTCCTGGCTCTGATTTCTAGTGTTCTCTGACAGTCCCCTCACTGCAGAATGCCACCCTTGGAGGGTGCTTAGGAGGAGGCGTAAACCGGAAGTGGGGTGCCCCCTGCCAGTCTTCGGTACACTGGGCTGGTGGAGGGACAGGCCTACCCACCTGGTGTTGTCCTACAGGCCAGAGGACAACCCTGTCACGGGTCTGCAGCACCCAGGGCCGCAGGGAACTTCCCAACTATCTCCCTGCCCCCTAGAGGGGCCAATGTGTATTCCAGAGGCAGAGGGAACATTGGGGGGGGGGGGTCGAGTGCTGTCGGGGGCGCCCCCTTGCGCTGAGCCTCCCTGGGCCTGGTCTGGGTGTCGGCTCCCCTCACTCCTGCGGGCGCCCTGGCAGGCTGGGTAGTGACTCACTCATGCCTACCCGGCGGTCGGGGAGGGTGGAGCGGGAGCAGCGGTGCCCAGACCCCTGCTGCACGCTGCAGTGCCCACCCCCGTCCTGGGAAAGGGGGCAGAGATGCGGGGCCGGGGACCCTCCCTGACTTCCTTCTCTTCCACAGCTGCTGATGGAGACGGTGGGCTCCGATATCCGCAGCTGCCCCCTCTGCCAGCTGGGCTTCCCCGTTGGGTACCCGGACGACGCCCTCATCAAACACATTGACTCTCACCTGGAGAACAGCAAGATCTAGCCGCCTCCCCGGCCATCACCCCGTCACTCTGAATGCTGCATGAATCTCGTGGGGGCCCGTGCCCCTCGCGACCCCCAGATACCTCCACTAGCTCCTGAGTCAACATGTGTGCCGTCTTCCCCATCCGGGCACACGCAGCTCTGGCTCTTCCCTGGGGGGGAGGGCTCTCCCAGCTTCCTGTCCCCGCTGGGGAAGTGGGGAGCGGGGCTGAGACGGGCGGGGTGGTGCCCCAGCCCCTCCCTCTGCCTTTGTTCTCAAACAGGGTTGGATCCAAGGTGTCTAGTGCTTGGGGAGAGGAGGGGTTCAGAGGTTTCCTGAGCCCCTCCCCAAATGCCCACCTTTTGGGGAGCACTGCCCTGTGGGGTCCCAGAGGCCACCCCAACACTGATGCCAGTTCCTCCATCCCGTGGCCCAGACAGGAGGCTCCTGGCACAGGGGGAAGAGGCAGCAATGTCCCACAGGCCAGCCCTGTTCTCCCCCTCTGCCCACCCTGGGGAGCAGGAAGGGTGGGAGAGGAGAGGGAGGCCCCAGCCCAAAGAGGCTGCCAGGGAGCTGCCCCCTGCGCCTCTGGCACCCAGGCGCAGATGATCAAGGCGGGTGCCCCCCTCACCGGAGCCCACTGGGACCCAGCCTCTGTGTGCTGGGTGTCATGGGCCCCTGCTGCCTGGGTCAGGACCCCAGAACTGGCCCAGGGTGCTGTGGAGGTCAACTTCAAAAGAGCTAACCCCCTTCCCGCACCCCACGGACCCACATTCCCTCTGTGAAATCTACCTCAGAGTCGAACCCTTAGAAGGGTGGAAGCAGGAGGCTGGGGGTGGGGGGCCCAGGGCCGAGGTGGGGAGCCTCCTGTCGGGGAGCCTGATGTCCACACCAAATGCACCCCTCCACTGCGAGCCTCCCCCAGGCCTCGGCCCGGGCGGGCGGCAGTGGCCGCTACCGCCTGCGCATGCTCCGATCTGATCCAAATCTTCCGGGCACCCCCTTCCTTGCGCCCCTCCCCCCTCGGTGCCGGGGAGTCAAGGGGGGCGGGGAAGGGGCCACCGACTCCAGAGACGCGTGTACCCCCCGTACCTTGAGTGTTCCCCCAGGGAGGGGACATGGGGAAGGGGCCTGGAGGGGGCGGGGCCCTGCCCTCTGAACAAGTGGAAAGTCCGAATAAAACTTCCAATTCCATCTTCGCTCAGCCCTCGCCTCCTCCCTGACTGGGGCGGGGCCACAGCGCCGGGGACCCCGAGGTGATGGCACTGAGGCTGGCAACCCGGGCACAATGGGACGTTCGCGTTTACAGCTGGACATGTGGGCTGGTGGCAGGTGACCAGCGGGTGGCATTCATTTAGAGCAGGTATGAAACGGCCACCTGCCTCAAGAGGCGACAGCACTTTTTCTTTTTTTCTTTTTTGCAGTTCTGGAACTGAACTCAGGGCCTTTGCACTAAGCCACATCTGCAGCCCTTTTAAAATTTTGAGTCAGGGTCTCACTAAATTGCTAAGTTGCCCAACCTGGGCTCAAACTTGCCACCCTCCTGCCTCAGCATCCCAGAGTGCTGGGGTGACAGGTGTGTGTCGCCACACCTGGTTTAAATGGTGGCAGGGACTCGAACTTCCCTCCCAGCACCCTGCTCTTCTCGCTGGTCCCTGTCTTCAGTGACTGACTGGTGGGCCAGGCGCGCAGGGCCTCTCCAGGAAGGACCTCCGTGGTCCTCACAGGGTGAGCTCAGGAGGGTTGGCCCCGGCACTGGGGAGGTCAGAGCTGAGTCACAGACTCCTGACTTCTCCCTGGCCGAGGCTGTGCTCTCTGCAGAAAGGGCCTGGGCGCCTTGTTCACCAGGTCTGGGTGCTCTGGGCGGCCCAAGGGCCTCCCCTTTCTGGGCCCCGAGGCAGCCCCCCCCCGTGCAGTAGCTGACCAGCGCCCATGGCCAAGACCAGTGCCAGCCCCAGAGGGACCAGCCGGCCCTCAGACTGGGCTCGTAGGTGTGTGTGGTCAAGGTTCCAGCTTGTGCCCATGAGGTGCTGCGGTTCCCCCACTTCTGTCAGCTTCCCAGAAGATGGCGGCACTCGGGTGCTCAGGCCTGGGTCCTGTGGCCCTCAGGGAGTGTTGTGGAGTGGCAGGCACGTGCCCCACAAGGCCAAGAGACGTCTTGGCCCTGGAGGAAGGGACAAAGGGTGAGGGTCTGGGGACCCCAAAACCCTGATCTCAGTCCTCAAAGTGTGCCACAAGGTGCCCAGGAACCCTGCAGCCCAGGCATCCCTGTCACCAGAGTGAGGGGAGCATAGGGACAGAGGGTGCAGGCTCTGTCAGCCTGTCTCCTTGATTTCTAGGGACCTGGGAAAGGGCTCCGGTGAGGACTCGGAGTTGCTGGAGGCTGGGAAGGACGCGGAAGGGGGAGAAAGGCAGCCAGCCGCAGCCTCTCACCTGATGTCCCCAAAAGGGGAGGACCCAGGGTGGGGACCTGCCAGTGCTGACACCTCCTCTCTGGTGGGACACAGGATAATGGGACAGGACACTTGCTCCTCGCTCCTCTCTGGAGCCAGGAGGAGGCATGAAGGCTGGGAAAGGCA
Source organism: Dolichotis patagonum (assembly GCA_004027295.1). Lineage (NCBI taxonomy): Eukaryota > Metazoa > Chordata > Mammalia > Rodentia > Caviidae > Dolichotis > Dolichotis patagonum. Next base: position 60,488 of record PVJX010006331.1, read on the forward strand.
CACCCAAGGGCCAAGCTTGTCCCCCAGCAGAGACCCCCAGCCAGATGTGGTGGGGAGAGGACGGCAACTTCGAAGGGCCTCAGCCTTCCACGGGTGCCTGGCCACGTGCCAAATCAGAGGCCAGCGTCCCACCTTTCCCCAGGGTTTCAGCAGGTCCTGAGCCCTGGGAGCCCTGTCCAGGGCCCAGGTCCCCATGCAGTCTGCATCAGGTGACCTGCCCAGGAGGGTGGCAGTGCTTTCCAGAAGCTGATCTCGGGCAAAGTGGGGGACGTCCATGGGTAAGGAGCGCACACCCCAATGATTAAAACTGACAGAGAAGGACCGAGTGGGGGATTCTCTCGGTGACATCTTTGGGGGAGGGGCTGGACAGCTGCCTTTCACCCATCTCTCCCTCAGCAATGACAAGAACAGGGCACCTTTTGGTGACCACAGGAAGAATGGGATCAGACACAAACGAGAGGTTAGGGGTGGGGGGGTCCTCCCTGGGCGCCTGGGGTAAAAGCCAGAGGGTCGGGGAGACTGAACCCTCCAGCGCCCTACTCCTCCTCTGCTCCTCCCCCACCTTCCCTGCCGGGACTCCGGGGAAATTCTCAGCGCTCCGAGGCGCCCCCCCCCGGCTGCCCAGGTGCCCAGGGAGCTGACCCCATCTGCAGGCCACCCCGCCCTGAGCAGCCTCTGGCCGGGACCTCTGGTGCCTGTCGTCTTGGGCGCAGGACACAGGGCTGAGGCAGCCACAGGTCAGCGGTGTTCACTGTCCCCCCAGACACCAGGAAGCTCTGTGTTCACGACCGGGGAGGCCTGGCAGGGCAGAGGCAGCCAGGACCAGGGGCAGGGGATGGCTGGGCAATGGGAACCCACCATCGGCCACCCTTGGTGCCACCTGAGTCCAGGGCAGGGTCCCCAGGCCCTCCGGGCGATGTTCCAGTCCGCTGTGTGAGTGTGGGCACGGGGGAGGCTGGGGAGGGCAGGATGGGTGTCGGCCAGCACCTCCAACTCAGCCTCATTTGCATTACCGCTGATACCCTTCTTGACCAAGAAAATGGGGCCAGAAATAACAAAGGGGGAGGTGGCTCCTGGGCAGTGGGGTGCTCTTTCCCTGCCTCCAACTCTCCCACGGTGCTGGGGGCAGAAGGTCACCCCGCAGCTGGCACCAGGCGGAGGAAGTACACCCACTCTTGCACATCCGCCCTCGGCTCCGGCAGACACCCCGCTGCAACAACCCCCTGCTGCCCTCAGCCCCCAGCACGCCAGTGGTCTCCCTCACTCCTCCCGAACCCCCCACGCCCCGCCTGCCTCTGGGAGCCATGATGGCCCCAGCACTGCCCATGTGTGGAGTCCTCTCTGCCAGTGTCCAGGCTGTGACACTGTCAGGGTGGGCATTGCCTGGGGTCACCCTCCAAGCCTCCCTGGCCGACCTGGTCTGTGTGGGAAAAAGTCCAAACCCTAGCAGCTGAGTTTGGGGTCAGGGTCTAGAAGCCCTGCCCCGAGGGCCGGGTGGTGGGGACGAAGAGGGACCTTTTTCCCTGGGGGCTCCTGGCTGCCAGAGGCCTCCGTCCGCTTCTCCTGAAGGGAGGTGTCCAGTTGTCAGGCCTGGGAGGAGGCCTTGAGGAAAGGAGCAGGGCTACTCTAGCTGGGCTTTCTTGGGTCAGGATTTGGCTCAGCGGCACAAGCACTTGCCTGGGAAGTACCAGTTTATGAGTTCTATCCCTGGTACCAAGAGAAAAAAATCAATCGATCAGTTGGACTTTCTCCGGGGAGCTGGGACTTGAACCCAGGGCCTTAAACGTGTGCTGGGCCAGGAACTGCACCCCTGGGCTGTAGCCCAGCTGGAGCATGGCATCTTCCTCTCCTGCACCTTCGATGACGACTGCCGAGGCCCTCACGGTCACGAGTTCAGTTTCTGCGCCCTGAATTCACAGCTGTCCCAGAGAGTGGGGAACAGCGTGCCAGCCTCCGCCGCCGGGTGGCAGGGGACAGTGGGCCGTGGCGTGGAGGTTCTGTCTCTGGCAGAGGCTTCCTTGGACCTGGGGGGGCCAGGGGGTGCAGGCAGTGGTGGAGGAGCAGAAGGGCCTGGCAGGAAAACCAGGTCGCGAGAGACGGCGGCGGGAGCTGTGAAGGCGCCATGGCAAGCAGGGAAGGGGAGCTGAGAGCTGCTGCCGCTCCCCCTCCCGAGATGCTATTTAGGGGGAGAGAATATATGCAGTGAGGGCCACGGGGGGGCTGCCAGCTTTTCAGGGGTCAGCGGGGCCACCTGCCACCACCACTGCCGCCGTCCCCAGCAAGTTCATTGCCCTGGCACCCCTCCCAGCCCCCCACAGGGGCAGTCTTGTTCCTTTAAGCGAGAGAGCAGAAAGTAAGAGCCAGGTCCCTGCAGGTGGCAGCCTCTTGGCACCCGACAGGATGTCCCAGGGGCCTCGGACCGAGGGAGATATTTTTATTTTGATCTCTCCCTTGGAATGAAGCCCAAGCACTTCTGGCCTCTGACTCCCTACCTCGGTACTCTGCACACCCCCAGCCTCAAATGCAGGGCCCGAGTTGAGTGTCGAAGATGGCCCGGGAGCTTGCACCCCAATGGAGAAGCTGACCTTTGCTCCTTTGCTCCTTTGACCAGAAGAGGCAGGAGAGGGGGTTTGCCATGGAGCAGAGCCCTCGGTTGGCACAAGAGGAAATTCCGGCACCCCCGATGAGCCCCAGGAGGGCCTCCTGACTCATCCTGGGATGCAGGCCCCAGTGCCCCGTGGGTTTCTGTGGTAGCTGGGGGCAGAGGGAGGGTAAGGTGGGTAGAAAGAGCACTGTGGGGACGAGCAGAGACTTTTATTTTCGCTTTTGGAGCTGGGCTGTTTCGGTGCCCAAGGCACCCGAAGGAGAGGATTGGCTGCCACAGGAGAAGGCACGACCCCAGCTGCTGAGCACTGCCGCGGAGGAGGAACCTTAGGGTAGAATTCGCTTTTTATGTCTATTTTTCTTTTTCTGAGACAGTGTCTCTCTCACTCAGTAGCCCAGGCTCAAAGGGGCAGTGATCCTCCTGCTTCAGCCTCCTGGGATGACAGCCATGGTCACCGTGCCCAGCTAGGTTAGAGTTTAGGTCTAGCCCAGGCCCTCTCTGCCTCCTTCGTGTCTTTCTACTTCTGGCCTTACAGAAGGGCCTTACAGGAAGGGCAGGAAGGAGCCATTCTGCTGACGGGGACCTTGGACCCAGAGGCCTTCAGGACTCCCTGACCACCTAACTCAGAGGCCTGGGCAGGGCGGGGAAGAGCGGGATCGTGGTGCCAAATCCCCTGGGTCAAGGCGTCTCCGGCAAGGTCACGGTCACCATCAAGGCCCCATCAGAAGCTGAGATGCCCCTTCCGGAGCCCTCCCCTCCCCCCATGGCAGAGGCTGCTGGGATGGGAGGTGAGGGGGAGGATCCAGAGATGGTGTGAGCAGATAGCTGCTCCGCAGGGGCACTGCAAGGCAGGGCCGGGACAGTGCCCCCTGGTGCTGGCCCAGTGCCCTCTTGGTGGGGACCTGGTCCCTCTGCCCTCCCCAGAAGGGACGCAGCTGGGTCTCCTCCTCATGGACCAGCCGGGCCGATGCTCGGTCCTCCACACTTACTTGACTCCACTCTCCCCCCAGGCACCCTGGAGAGACCAGTTGCACCCTTTTCACACCTCCAGCCTCTCAGGGACACCTGCCCGCCTGCAGTGACACACTCACTCCCCAGCACATGCACACATGTGCCGCACATGCCCAGTCTCACATAACTGGACCCAGGTGCCACCCTGGGCGTCCTGGGGGCCCCAGGGACCTGGGAACAGTGCACACTGCTGCACGCAGGCATCCCAGGTGCAGGCGCAGCTGTGGCCCAGCACTGGACGCCAGGGCACAGGGCCTAGGGCTCCCGGCCACCGCCGCCCGGGATCTTAGCAGAAGTCACGTGAGGAGCAGGGGCCCTACTTCTTGCCCGCTGTCTCTCCTCCTCCGCTGCCCTGCCCTTCAGGGCTCTGGGCTGTGGCTGGCCCTCAGGCAGTGCTTTCTCCCTTGCTCTCTCCTTTCTGTCCCTGCTGTGGCCAAGCCACGGCAAGGGCCAGGCCCAGAGCTGAATCGAGGCACGAGGGTCCAGGTGATCCCCGAATACTAGCAATGTGCCTACCCAGGCTGTCCCTGCCTCCTCGCGCCCACCCGTCTCTCCTGGGCACCTTCTCCCTGGTCACCAGGACACTGGGTACCCGGGCAGCAAGGCCAAGTGGTTCCACCAGCCCCGCGCATGGGCGCCCCTGGACCTGTGCTCTGGAAACCCCGAGTCACCTCTCAGAGCCTCTGCTCGCCAGCTTGAAAACACAAAGAGACTGGACGGATGGAGCGGGTTAATTTCCCTCCCAGCGCTGGCGTTTTGGGACTGTCTTAAACTCCTCTCGCTGGGGAGATTTCTTCAGGCTAATCTTTGTCTCTTTCCACATAGCTCACAGGGGAGGCGAATGGATGTGGTCTGGGGAATTGGACTATTCCTGCTCAGAGAGAGAAGATGGGGAGGGGAGAGAGAGAAAGAAACAGCAAGAGAAAACGAAGTGGCATGACATTAAAGCAAAGAGCGGAGCTGGGCGTGGTGCGTACCTGTAGTCTCAGCACTCAGGAGGCTGAGGCAGGGGGCTCACCATGCATTCAAGGCCAGCCTGGGCTACACAGTGAGGACCTGTCTCAAAAAAAAAAAAAAAAAAAAAAGAGGGCGGGAGGGCTGGGGAAGGGAAGAGAAGAGGAAGGAAGGGAAGGTCTGTAGGAAAGGGCAGGGAGGGTGGGATGTAGTCAAGCTGCAGGTACTTGAGGGGGAAGAAGTTTCTAGTTGTCCTGGCCTCGTCCTTTCTATGTGTCTCTGTGAGTGGGGGCATCCCGGCAGCCCCTAGCCGAGGACCCCAAGTAGATTCAGAACATAGCCCTCTTCTCAGCCCAGGGCCCGGGCTTGGCTGCTCCTGAAAGCTGAAACCACAGAATTGGCTTGTGGTTGGGTGATTATCACTCACTGCCACTCACCCTGGCCTCGTAGGATGACTAAGGAGCTGGGAGCCCCTCCCACTAGTCCCCCAAATCATCAGAGACATCAGAGGTCAGGATGGAATTGGTTCTGTTGGTTGGTTGGTTGGTTGATTGGTACGAGGATTTGAAACTAAGGCCCTCATGCTAGACTCCATCCCCAGACCTCTTTTATTTTTAATTTTGGGACGGGGTCTTTCAAGGTAACTAAGTAGTCCAGACCGGGCTTGAACATGCGATCCTCCTGCCTCAGCCTCCTAGAATGCTGGGACTGTAGGCATGTACCAATACATCCATCAGCTGGAAATTTTAAGAAGGAATTTTTTTTAAACTGGGCATGGTGGCACACACCTGTGATCCCAGCACTCAGGAGGCTGAGGCAGGAAGATCCTTGCAAGTTTAAGGCCAGCCTAGGTTACAAAGTGAGCACAAGGTCAGCCTGAACTGCAGAGCGAGAGCCTGTCTCAAAACAAAACAAAAAACTTTTTTTAGATTTTTGGAGCCTTTTGCTAGGGGCTGAGCCCTGGGGGCAGAGCTTGCAGGGTCTGCAGCTCAGAGTTTGGGGGGACCCGGGTCGGGTGACATTATTTCTGGGCTTCCTCACCCAACAAGTTGAAGTAGGGAGGGTCTGGAGTGGGAAACACCTGGGCCCTGAAGAGTCAGACTCCAGTCTGCCTCGGCCAGGTCCCAGGGAAGCACTGGGTATGGTAGGTCCTGCCTAGGGCCTGGGACTGGAACTCTAGGTTGGAATTCCCCTGCCCCCTCCAGATGGCTGTGGGACCCCGACACCGCACATCCCCTCCCCTCTCTGGGCCAGGTCTCGCTGGTGGTCTTCAGGCAGTGTCTCCCGCTCGGGCTTCCCAGCATCCCTCTCTCCATCCTCCTAGAGTTGGAGGGCTGCCATGTGTGTGGGGGGCCTGCTAGGAACCCTTTCCTGCGCCCTCCTGGACCCTCAAATCCTGTGTGCTCAGACCAGACAGGCGCACAGTGGAGGGGGGAGCATCTCCCCGAGGTTATGGAAAAGCATCCTTTAGAAAGTTTGCGCGCCGTTACTGATCAGTGACAAACCAAGCCCCTGGCGCTTGCTATGCAAATCCAGCCGCAAGGCAAAGTCCCCAGCGGGTCCTCCCTGCAGCGGCCGCCCGCAGAGGCCAGTGGAGCTGCCCCGCGAGGGGAGCCCCGAGCTGGGCCCGCCTGGACTCTTGTTCTGCTTTGGAGACTCTGAGGCCGGGTTTAGCGCTCACTAAGCCTCAGTTTCCCCTTCTGGGAGCCTCGGCGTCGGTCCCACTGGTCTTAACCTGCTGGTGAAGAAAGGGAACACCCGACCCCAGACCCTTCCTCTCTGGCCCTGCCACCGCCCGCACCTGGACTCGTCCTCCCGCCCCGCGCTCTCTTTCTGACTGTCTCTTCCTCTCGGTTTCTCTCGGTCCTTCCTTTCTCTCTCCGTCCCGCTCTGTTCTCTCTCCATCTCTCTTTCTGTTTCAGCCCTCGCTCCCCTCCCCGCCATCCTCCGGTTCAGGGAGGGGGCACGTGAGCCCTGGGTCCCCAGCTCGGGCCTTGCCGCTGCTCCAGCCCACCGCGGTGCAGGGTGGGGGTCCCTGTGTTTGTGCCCCTGCAGGGTGGGAAGACCCAGGGTCTTCAGGGCATGGCGAGGTCAGGGAGACACCCTGGGAGCCCCGGAGGGACCCAGAATGTGTGGGGACTGTATATGGGGACAGTGTCTCCTTGCCACCCTCCCCTCCCCTGGGGGGTCCAGGGCTCAGGAGCCCCCTAAGCACTGGCCACACACATGTTAAGTGTGCACACACACACTCACACACACCTGCCAGGCTGCAAGGGCAGGGAGCGGCTTGGGGGAGGGGAAAGGACAGGAAGAAGGCAGCAGCCCCTCCTCCGCTGCGCGGAGCCCACCGGCCCCTCCCCAGGGCTGGCTGGTAAGGGCTCTGCCCCCTGAGTTTTCCCCGGCTTCGAGGAAACACCCCGCTTTAGGGGAAAGCGGGGCGCTGAGGGAAGCAGAGGCATGAGCCTGATTTTCCAGTCAGGCCGGGGAGGAGGGCGATGGCACCGGGGACGCCCGGGCAGGGGGCCTGACTCAGAGCGGGAACCACAGGGCTCCTCCGCTGTGTTGTCGTCGGGGAACAAGAAGCCACCGGGTTTATAAGAAACTGCAATTCATCTCTGTCCTCTTCCACTCCTCTGCCAGGATCAAGGTTAGACCTGAGGAAGAATTCACAGCCCAGGGCAGGAAGGAACTCAGCTGAAGATGGTTTTTTGGTTTTTGTTTTTAAGTTTTAGTTGAGACAGGGTCCTGCTGTGTAGTCCAGACTGGCCTTGAACTCACTATGACCCTCCTGCCTCAGCCTTCAGAGGCTTCACTGGGCAGAGACGGGGGAGCCTCGCTAACCAGCAGGAAATGTGCCCCAAGAGGTCCTCCACTCCCAGAAACCCTGATGGCTGGGATGTTGGCCCGGCATCCTTGGTTGCTAGGCAACAGAGTTGGGAGCAGTGAGGAATGCCTTGCCCCCACCCAGCCCCTGCACCCGGAAACTGGGAGCCCTGGGTTTCTTCCTGCCTGGATCCTCTTTCGGCCTGGCCTTTGCTGTGCCACTGACCCCTCCCTGCCCCTTGAGCCCCTCTGCCTGCATTCCCACCCCTCACGCCCCATAGAGGGGACAGAGCTGCTGAGTATCAGGGTCTGGTTCTGCATGGCTATCAGTCAGAACAGGACTGTGGGAGAGGTGGGAGAAGGATGTCAGGGTGACTCCTCAGAGCGCAGTGGGACCCTCACCAGGAGAGCACCCGAGGCTTGGGGAAGGACTCAGCCAGGCTGGTTTGGGTAAATGACAGCCTGAGCATCTGGTGGCCCCTGGAGCCTCCCAGCTGTGCGGTGGGAATAACAGCAGTGTCCTGTCCAAAGTGGGGCTCGTCCTGAGTCACCAACTGTGAGCTCCATAAGGTGTTTAACTTCTCAGTGCCTCAGGTTGCTTGTCTGTAAAATGGGAATAGCAGTCCCTGCTCTTTGATCTCAGTCCATTGTGAAGGGTCCTGGTGCCCAGGGTGTGGCTTGCCGGGAGGTGGTCGCTTGTCTGCTCTTTGTCCCCGCTCCCCAAATCCTCCAGAAGCAGTGGAGCCTAAGCAGTAGCGGGCAACAGATGGAGTGAAGTCCAAGCTAAACATCCAGGGTGATGGGACACAGCTTGCTGGGGACCCTGAGCTGTGGCCCAGGCAGTGGGCCCAGGTCACTGAGCGTGTGCGTACACCCGTGCGTGAAAGGCCAGCAGCTGGACCCAGGACGTCAGCTCCAGCTGGTCCGGGTGCTGGGGTCTCACTTGATGCAAACCATCTCTGCCCCATCCCCAG